>JAQQSK010012335.1:0-11922 GCA_028658325.1 Potorous gilbertii | reverse complement strand
CTCCTTCACTGTGTTGCTGCGCGGCTTCCACTGCTCCAGAATTTGTCAGGAGTTCTTTTTACAGGAAATCTATGGGCTGTGGGTTCGGACCTAGCATAGGTGAGTCTTTCTACTCCGCCATCTTGGCTCCGCCCCCCTTAATGACTTTTAAATGGAAACATTGAATAAGGTATACACGCTTGAAGACCATACAATGTCTTTAAATGATTGGACATTGAGGCAAGATACAGATAAATTAATGACAAAGATTCTAAGCAAATCCTTTACAAATTACAGACATTAAACACAATGTAGACTTAATAATCATTTTAAAAAGTGGGTCAAACAAAAACAATTCATATCTACATGAAATTAGAATAATGACAAATTACCATGAAACATTTTGTGATGTAGATAAACAATCCTCAGAGGGAGAAAACTCACTTTCTAAAAATATACATTACCAAAATGGAGGAGGGATTGACTAATTAAATATGCAAGTTTAAAGAAGGATTCAACAGGTTAACAGACTGGAAAGAAAAAATAAATTAGTCAAGAGGAAATGAAAATCAAAAGACTGTAAGTTTTTAAAAATCAATCGCTAATCATGTATTTAATTATTTTTAGTAATACTGAAACTTTTGTGACCTCATTTGGGGTTTTCTTGGCAAAGACACTGGAGTAGTTTACTATATCCTTCTCTAGCTCATTTTATAAATGAGGAAATTGAGGCAAACAAGGTTAAAGTGACTTGAGGAGTCAAGATGGAGGAGTAGAAAGATTCACATATGCTAGCTCCAAACCCACAGCCCATGGATTTCCTGTAAAAAGAACTCCCAACAAATTCTGGAGCAGTGGAAGCTGCACAACAACAGAGTGAAGGAGATTCCTGTTCCAGAGAGCCACGAAAAAGCAATCCCAAAGGTCTGTCACACACCAGACAGGAGTGGAGGCCAGACCTTCCCTGGTCACACAGTACCTAGAGGAACAGATCTGAGCAGTCTTCAGGGACAGAATCTCTGGAGGTCACAAAGGCCCCTCCACCCAAAAGTGCACAGATCAGTGAGAGAGACTTCTGAGCTGGCCAAGAGGGGAGCGGGGTGTCTCCATAACTCAGGCCCCATCGGGAGGCAGCGGCAGAGGTTGTGGTGGCCAGAGGCTCCTGGAGCAGGCAGGACCTCAGGTCCATTACGGAAGGTCTCCCCATAAACCCCCTGAGGGAACTGAGCCTAGGAGGTGCCCCTGCCCCCACCTGAACACCAGAACTTAAGCTCCCATTGATAGCAACCAGGCCTGCCTCCAAAAGCTCTGCGGCTGGGGAGCAGCATTTGAATCTCAGACCCCAAGCACTAGCTGGGCGGATCTAGGCAGGGGGTGGAGAGGAATCTCAGAAGTCAAGTAATTGGCTGGGAAAATGCCCAGAAAAGGGAAAAAAAAATAAGACCATAGAAAGTTACGTTTTTGGGGAACAGATGTTCCCCCCCCTCCTTTCTGATGAGGAAAAACAATGCTTACCATCAGGTAAAGAAATAGGAGCCAAGGCCTCTGCATCCCAAACATCTGAAATAGATATCCAATGGGCTCAGGCCATGGAGGAGCTCAAAAAGGATTTTGAAAATCAAGTTAGACAGGTGGAGGAAAAACTGGGAAGAGAAATGAGAGAGGGCTTTTTCAACTTGGTAAAAAGGGAGCAGGGTTCTCCCCTAGCCCTGGCCCCAGGGAGTGGCAGCAGTGGGAGCAGCAGAAGCACCTTGGGTGGGGGTGGTCAGGGTAGGCATTGTTGGAGCCTAAGTTAAAACCTTGGGAAACTGAGCAGCTAATCTGAATCATAGCCCCCAGTCCAGCTAGGGTGTAAACTCCTCTCCCTTGATTGTGCCACTTTGGAAGAACTGAGAACTCACAGGTCCCCAGAGTACACCCTACTCTTGACAAAGGACTCAAAATCAAGTAACTGCTTGGGGAAATGCCCAAAAAAGGGGAAAAAATAAGACTATAGAGGGTTACTTCCTTGGTGAATGAGTATTCTCTCCCTTCCTTTCAGATGAGGAAGTACAATTTATACCACCAGGGGAAAACACAAAGTTCAAGGCTCTTGCATCCAAAACCTCCAAAATAAATATGCAATGGTCCCAGGCCATGGAAGAGCTCAAAATGGATTTTGAAAATCAAGTAAGAGAAGTGGAGGAAAAATTGGGAAGAGAAATGAGAGTAATACAAGAAAATCATGAAAAGCAAGTCAACAGCTTGCTAAAGGAGACCCAAAAAATGATGAAGAAAATGACACCTTTAAAAATAGGCTAACTCAGTTGGCAAAAGAGATCCAAAAAGCCAATGAGGAGAAGAATGCTTTAAAATGCAAAATTAGTCAAGTGGAAAAGGAGGTTCAAAAGCTATATGAAGACAATAGCTCTTTAAAAATTAGAATGGAACAGATGGAAGCTAATGACTTTATGAGAAACCAAGAAACTGCAAAACAAAACCAAAAGAATGAAAAAGAAGAAAATGTGAAATATGTCACTGGATAAACAACTGACCTAGAAAATAGATCCAGGAGAGACAATTTAAAAATTATGGGACTACCTGAAAGTTACAATGAAAAAAAGAGCTTAGACATCATCTTTCATGAAATTATTAAGGAAAACTGCTCTTGTATTGTAGAACCAGAACGTAAGTAAATATTGAAAGAATCCACCAATCATCTCCTGAAAGAAATACAAAAAGAGAAACTTCTAGGAACAATGTAGCCAAATTTCAGAGTTCCCAGGTCAAGGAGAAGATGTTGCAAGCAGTTAGAAAGAAGCAATTTGAGTATTGTGGAAATATGATCAAGGTAACACAAGGAGTAGAAGTTTCTACATTAAGGAATCAAAGGGCTTGGAATAAGATATTCCAGAAGTCAAAGGAATTAGGATTAAAAACAAGAATCACCTACTCAACAAAACTTCAGGGGAAAAAAAATAGTCACTCACTGAAACAGAGGACTTTCAAGCATTCTTGATGAAAAGACCAGAGCTGAAAAGAAAATTTTAATTTCAAACACAAGAATCAAGAGAAGCATGAAAAGGTAAACAGGAAAGAGAAATCACAAGGGACTTACTAAAGTTGAACTGTTTACATTTCTGCATGGAAAGATAATATTTGTAATTCTTGAAACATTTCTTAATATCTGGGTAGTTGGAGGGATTACACACACACACACACACACACACTTATATATATAGAGAGAGAGAGACAGAGAGAGACAGAGAGCACAGGGTGAATTGAATAGAAAGGGATCATATCTAAAAAAAATAAAATTAAGTAGAGAGAGGGGAATATATTGGGAGGAGAAAAGGATAAATGGAACGGGCCAAATTATTTCCCATAGAAGAGGCAAGGAAAAGCTTTTCCAATGGAGGGTAAAAGGGGAAGGTAAGAGGGAAAAAATCAAGATTACTCTCATCACATTTGCCTCAAGGAAGGAATAATATGCACACTCAATCTGTTATGAATATCTATCTTACACTATAGGAACAGGGTAGGAGGATGATGGAAGGGAGGACAAAGAGAAAAAGTGAGCAATTAGAAGTAAACACTCTAGGGGAGAGACAAAGTCAAAAGAGAGAATAGAAGAAATGGGGGGGCAGGATAGGATGGAAGGAAATATAGTTACTCTTACACAGCATGAGTATTATGGAAGTCATTCTCAAAACTACACATATATAGCCTATATTGAATTGCTTACCTTCACAATGGGGATGGGTAGAGAAGGAGGAAGGAAGAGAAGTTCAAATTCAAAGTTTTGGGAACAAAGATTGAGAACTGTTTTGGCATAAAACTGGGAAATAAGAAATATAGGTAATGGGGTATAGAAATTTATCTCGCCCTACAGGACAAGAGAGAAGTTGGGGATAAGGGAAGGGAAGGGAAGGGAGGGGTGTAAGAAGGTAGGGGCAGAAGATGAAAGGGGCAATCAGAACACAAAGCATTTTGCAGTGGGGGGAGAGGAGAGATGGGGAGAAAAGTTGAAACTCAAAATTTTGTGGAAATGAATGTTGAAAACTTAAAATAAATAAAAATAAAATGCTTTGAAAATCAATAAATAAAAAGAAAATAATTGAGTTTGGGATTTCTATGATATATCCAGTTTGTAATGTCAAAAAGACAATTGATAATATGGGACTGAACCATTGGAGAAATAAGATGTCTGGTCATAAGGTTTGGGACACACAAAAACAAAAATTGATTCTTTAAGTGATAATGATGTCACAAATTAAGAGATCATAGAGCCAAAAAGAGGAGAGTAGAAGATAGAGTCTTGGTTTTCACCAATAGTTAAACGGTAGAAAACTCATGATCCAACAAGGAAAACTGAAAAATCAGTCATAAAGATAGGAGAAAATTGTGACACAAAAAACCCAGAGAGGAGAGAGTATCTAGGAGGAGAGAGTAGTCAAGTGTTCAGTTCGAAAGAGAGGTCACCAAAGCTGAATGAGAAATGACCATTGGATTTAACAATGAAGAAGTCAACAATGTCCAGGTGTGACATGCCCAGAATTTCTGATACCAAGTAAACTGATGTTGATGGATTATTTAAGTTAACACAGAATTGTAGTAGGGATAAAGTCAATCATGTGTCTACATTAAGTATGGCATCAAATGCGGTTAAACCCCCCCAGAAATCAGGGGGCATCATGTTGCCTAAGGAGGAACAAGCCAGTCCAAGTCAACAAAACAGGTCAAAAGCTTCTTTGTTGATCAGCAGTGGGATCAAATCCATGAGCATAGGTGTAGTGAGGTTCAAATGAGACAATAGATGAGAAGTATGTTGCTAACCATAAAACTCTGTGTAAATCCTCATTGTTGTTAGTAGTAGTATATAGTCAAGAGGCCTACAGTCCCATGCTGACTTATCTCCCTGGGTCCTCCACTATAGAGAAATACAAAGGTGTCCTGGTGGATATTTTAAAAGAGGATTTTTGAGAGGAAGGGGAGGTAAACACATACATTTCTAAATTTAATCCACATTACTGATGCTTTCTTAAGTCTAGACAATCAACAAAACAACAAATCAAGGCCTGATTTGTAATGATACTAATTGATTTCTCAAGTGTAAAGCCTTGCACTGAATATTTAACTATGGACTCTGGAAAACCAGTTAGATGACTCCAATATAATGTATCACTGAGAGAAAGGAAAGGGGGGAGAAAATAAGAAAGGAAGGAAGGAAGGAAGGGAGGGAGGGAAGAAGAAAGGAAGAGAGTCAGGGAGGGAGGGAGAGAGTCAAGAAGGGAGTGAGAAAGGAAGATGTAAATCATTGGAGAGAGAATTTTAGTTAAGTGATGAAAATGAAAGCCATATTACAGGGATCTGAGAAGTGAATAAGAAGTAGAAATCATAAGTACAGGCATTTTTTCCCTAGAAGTTTGGCTGTGAAAGGAGGAGAAATATAAGATGACAGCCTCAGAATATGGCAAGATCATGCAGCTGTCTTAGAGATGAAAGAGGTCATCATTGCAGGAAATACGAAAGGAAAAAGCAGAAAGGGAGAGATGAAGATTTTTAAAGAGTGATGATTATTTGGGTAATCTATTAGAAGACATGGCAAGGAATAGATTCAAGGACATAGGTAGAGGGGTTAGCCCCGGCAAGAGAGAAGTGTCTTTACTTCAGATGCTGAAATAAAGGCAGAAGTAATGGGAGCTGATGTCAAGGGGTTCTAAAATGCGGAGAAGCAGGAGCTGCTGGTTAATGTCAACTCTTTCTCAGGAGAGTGTGAAACAAGGTTTTCTTTTGAAATAAAAAGATGTTGTGTGGGATGTTTGAATAGAGAAGATAATGTTTGGCACCTTCCAGGTGGTAAATGGGACAGAGAATCAATGGAGAAAGAGTAAAAGTATTGTCTGGTGGCAGCAAGTATTCCGTTAATATTCAATGATATAAATTTGTACTAGATCCAGTAAACACATTTGTGTTCCTTTCTCCGGTTACATTTGGCGGCTCATGAGTAGGAAAAAAGGAGGTGGATAGCAAAAATAAACCAAGACTGGGTTTGGCAAGGAATGAACAAGATGAGGGTATGTGATCATAGAAGACAATGTAATGTATAAGTTAAGTATAGGGTCAAAACAGGCAAGAGACAAGTATCAAGGCAGAGGAGGGATAAGGGGTTGGGAGAGAACTGAGAGAGCCTAGGGATTGGTTGTCATGATATGGAGAAAGAATGGATTTAGGAGGGAAAAGAAATTGAGATAGATAGAGATGAAGGATTGTTTTGATCAGATATAAAAATTTCAGAATTCTTGAATGAAAGTAAGATATCTGTGGGTGATAGTGACATGAAGTGTATGTGACACTAACTCTGTGTGTGTTTGAGGTAAAGTAAAGGAGTAGGAACAGAGGGAAGAAGCATTTTTTAAGCCTCTGATGTATGTCAGGCACTGTCCTAAGCACTTTATAAATATTGCCTCATTTAATCCTCACAACAATTCTAGGCAGTAGGTGGTAATGTTATCATCCCATTTCACAGCTGAAGAAACTGAGTCAGAGAGAGGTTAAGTGACTTGCCTAGGGTGACAAGGCTAGTAAATAGTCTAAATTTGAACCTAAGACTTCCTGAATTTAGGAATTCTATCCACACTGAACCACCTGGTTGGACCTAGCAGGTTATAGGAGTTGAAGAAATTAAGGAACTGGGAGGCCAGAAGAAGTATCAGTGTATATGCTGAAGTATGCTTGTAAAAGAAATAAAACTTTAAGAGAGGAATAGTACCCATGAATAGAGATGTGAAAATGTTAAATAAAATTCTAGCAAAGCAACTATAGCAACATATGTTTTAAAAATCATTTTCTATGACACAGTTTAGACTGATGCTGGAGATGCAAGGATGGCTGTTAGAAAGGATTAAACACAGATTAAGACAGGTTAGATGTCTTGTTCAGAGTCACCCAGAAACAGATTTGAGATTGGATCTGAACCTAAGTCCCAAGAACTCCAAGTCTAGTGCTTTATACACTGTGTGTGCATCATCAAAGGCAGAATCTCTCAATAAGGAGTTAAAGCTGGTGTGTGTTCAGTTAGTGGGTTTCTTTTTTGTTGGTTGGTTTTGTGGGATTTTTTCTTTTTTGGGCAAACAATTAGGCGTCTTCTGTTGTTGGCAGCGGCAGCAGCCACAGTAATTGGTTCGACTCAACAGCAGCACTTCACTTAATTTCATACATCAATAAGCATTAGAATGGAACATAAAGCACCAGCCCATAGACCATTGTTTAGCTGAGCTCCAAATCAGACAGGGCTTAAATCATCTCCAAAAGAAACTTTAATCATGGAGGAGAGGTATCCAGGGTGAGAAGAGTATCAGGGGAATGGGTACCAATCCCATTTCTGCCATTAGCCACCTGGGTAGTCTTGGCCAGGTCAGTTCTCATCTCTGAAAGTCAATTTCCCCATTTGTTACAGGGGATAGTAAAACCACAGATTCTGAGAGTTGGACCAGACTCCAGGGGTCAGGTGGGAAGGGTATACCCCCCATGCACAACCCCAATAAAGCCCCTGATTGCTTGGTCTCATAGAAAGATCTGCGATCTAGAGCATTCCTGAAATAGAATGCTTTGGCCTATACTTGAATATTTCCTACAATGGGGATTTCACTACCTATTGGGATCAATCATTCCATTATGGGACAGCCTAGAGTGTTAGAAAGTTTTTTTTTTCTTGTATTAAGCCTAAAACAGCTTCTCAATATTTTCAATTTCATTTAATTAACTTTCAGTAAGTGTCTATAATGTATAAAGTGCTATGCTAGGTCCTGGGTGTTTAATGAGAGACAGTACATATTCCTTGATATCACAGAGTTTATAATCTAATGGGGAGGAAGGGGAGGAAATGTATACAAAACACTATAATGCAAGGGAAAATGAGAAAGTCTGGAGCCAAACAAAGTGACAAGTTAGATTTAAAGAAGGAGAGATGGAGGCAACTAGGTGGCACAGTAGACAGGGCTCTGGCCCCAGAGTCTGGAGGACTCATCTTCTCATGTTCAAATCCAGCTTCAGACACTTACTAGTTGCCCAACACTGGGCAAATCACTTAATTCTGATTGCTTTCAAAAGGATAAAAAAAAGAGGAAAGATGGCTGGCACCTTTAGTATTCATGGAATCCCTCACAGAAGAGATGCCACCTGAACTGGACCTTAAAGAAAGAGGAAGAGACTTCAGCAGATGGAGATAGAAGGGTTGGAATTCATCTCAAATATGAGGGATGGTATGAATAAAGGTGCAGAGATGAGAGTAAGCAGGAGAGTATAGGAGATGAAGGATAGTCCACTTTGACTGAGGCCCTAGGATATGTGAAGGATAATACTGCATAGAAAAACTGGACAGATTGTGAAGGGTTCTGAAGGCTACCAACAGGTATTTATACTTGATTGCATTCGTTAGTCAATGAGGTGTCAGACAATCAACAAGTATCTATTAAGTAATTACTCTGTGCCAGGCATTATGCCAAGTAATGGAGTTACAAAGACAAAAGTGAGACAAACATACCTGCCCGCCCCCCCGCCCCCTCACCCCACCAAGCACACTGGTCTAGAGGGTCATAGAAAGTCTTTTAGTAAAAGGAATAATACAACTACTCAGACGTTGTTGTGATGGACAATAGGGGAGGGGGTAGGAAGACTGGAGACAGGAAGAACAGATAGAAAAAATAGTGATCTTTACTTGAGAACCATAGTGAGGGAGAACCCTACATCCTTAGACAACACTTTCCCTTACAGCATGTAGGGATTGAATTGTGAAAAAAATCCTAAAATGCAGTAATAAATGAAAAGCCATAAAATCTTAAATTCCAGGAAAGATGGAAGCCCAAACATGGTGACCTGTGTACAAATCATAATTTAGATAGTAAATTATAACTTAGACACTGTGTTAAAACCTAAAATACTATGACCTATGAAAGCCAAGAATATTGTAACTGGGACATGATCAATGGATAAACTTATATTTGGGCATTGGCCTAACTCTCAAACTCATTACTAAGCTGGAAACCAAAACTATCCACGAATCAGTGGTGATATACTCTTTAGCTGTGATTCTTTAATTAAATTATTTCATGGTTCTCTCCAGCCATCAAGAAAAAGAAAGATGTGACAGTAGGTACCAAACAGTTGAAAATGTATAATGTTTTTATAGGTCTGGGGATGTTATTGAACATGAAAATGGAAAAAGCTACTCCTTCAGTTTTGAAATTGAATGACATTCTTATCTCTTCTTCCTTTTGATCTTTTTCTGCTCTAGATTGCATTTTGGACCTTTCTCCTCAATCATCAAATGGCACATCATTGCTATGGATAATCTGGGAAAGATGAATCAAATGAATGAGCTAAATACTACATATAAGAGATCATGTTTGTATTCACCAGCCCTGAAAATGTTGCAATTCGCCAAACCAATCTCAGCTACCTGCACAAAAGATGAAAGTATTGAATAAAACACCAATCTCATCAGGCATTCAAAAACTGTTCAGGGAGAACTCAGTCCTGGAAAACAGATCCATATGTAAAAGTAAAGCATGTTGCATATGGTAAGTTACAGGCACATCTTTAATTAAGAATTTAATAAAAGCATAGTCATAATGTTGATGATGATACTTGCGATGATAAAAGGTATTAGCGATGGTCACAGAGATATCAGTTCTGATAACAATGATGATGAGTCAGCCTACCAACAACACAAATACAGTAGCATTGCAGCAATGGGACCACAAAGGAATGCCAGTACAAGTCCCTTCGGCTACCTCATTAGTTTCTTGACTTATAGGTGGGGGTTGTGATCCCTGGATCCCAGTCTGGAAAAAACTCGTATGATAGAGGACAGACAACCCTCCTGGAGAACATTACAAATGCATCATAGAGTATAATTATTGTGTGCAACTTTTTTTTCAGACAAAAACATTCTGTTAAGTTGACATTTGTGATAATATATTGTGGCAGGTGAAATAGGCAAAGAGTTAATTAAAGTCTGAGAGTTAATTAATAGGATCCAGTGCACATTAAAGATCATCACTTCATCTGAGATGAGTAATTAAAGCATCATTTTGGGTGTTGCTCTGTTCTCTTAGGTGATGTGTTTACATGCCACGTAGTGTCATTTAGTTGGGGGCAGAAAATTCAACTCTCTGCATGTGGACTAAGTTTACATATGTGTCATCCTTCAAAACTGGGGGTTAGTGTCAGGGTTAACTCCAAAATTTTGGATTTAACAAAATCATTGACCAAACCCTGTGCTAGGAATTTATCCAACGGAAAGAATACTAGTCTTAGAGACCAGAGAACTGAACTTGAGTCCTGTCTTATTTTGACATTTTACCAATTACACTACTATGGAAAAATCTCTTGATTTTTCCGAGTCCCAATATACACACCCAGATATGTAAAATGCAGCAAAACATCCTTGTACCCATAATTTCATGTGGTTATTTTGTGTAAAGTGAACTTTAGTGCTATGGAAATAGGAATTGTTAACAAAAACAAAGCATAATTCTTGGTCTCAAGAAACTTATGCTACAGTTAGGGAGATAAACCAAGGACCCATATTACTTCTTTGGCTACAGAAACTTTTGAGACAGGTGCAGTTAGATAGCCCCTTTCGACTTCCTCAGTGATAGAGACCCAGTATTGGGAAGGAGGTCAGATAATCAAAGGAGCAGAGGTCTTTTTGATTTAAACGAATTATTTTAATTGTTAATATTCTTAATGTGAACTCTTTGTTCCATGACCAATGGCTTTTACACTAGTAGAGGAAACAGGATCTGGCTCCAAACCTCAAGGATCTTATAGTTTAATGAGGGATATAAGTGATGCGCACAGGTAAGTATAATACAGAGAGTCTACAATGCATACATTGTGAATTCCATTCAATAAATATTCCTTAAGAAATTCTGTGTGGATAGGGCCAGAGCCAAGATGGCGGAGTAGAAAGACTCACATTTGCTAGCTCCGAACTCACAGCACATGGATTTCCTCTAAAAAGAACTTCCAACAAATTCTGGAACAGTGGAAGCCACACAGCAACACAGTGAAGGAGATTTCCGTTCCAGAAAGCCCTGAAAAACCAACCCCAAAGGTCTCTCATGAATCAGACAGGAGCAGAGCCCAGCCCTGCCCTGCCCTGGCCACGAGGCATGGAGAGGAGCAAACAGATCCGAGCAGGCTTCAGAGACAGAATCTCCAGTGGCCGAGAAGTTCCCTCCACCCACAGATGCACAGGTCAGTGAGAGAGACGTCTGGACTGGCTGAGAGGGGAGCAGGGTGGCTGCATAACTCAGGCCCCCTTGGGAGGCAGCAGCAGAGGCAGCTGGCAGCCAGAGGCTCCCAGAGCAGGCAGGAGCTCAGCAGGAGCTCCATTACATAAGGTCTCTGCATAAACCCCCTGAGGGAACTGAACCTGGTAGTTAGCCCTGCCTCCACCTGAGAATATGATTTAATCTTACCCTAAATAGCAGCCAGGACTGCCGCCAAAAGCCCTGAGGCTGGGGAGCAGCATTTGAATCTCAGATCCCAAGCACTAGATGGGCAGACCTAGGCAAGGGGTGGAGAGGACTCTCAGAAGTCAAGTAACTGGCTGGGAAAATGCCCAGAAAAGGGAAAAAAAATAAGACCATAAAAGGTTAATTTCTTGGTGATCAAATGATTCCAACCTTCCTCTCTGACGAGGAAGAAAACTGCTTACCATCAGGTAAAGACATAAGAGTCAAGGCCTCTGTAAGCTAAACATCTAAAGTAGATATCCAATGGGCTCAGGCCATGGAAGAGCTCAAAAAGGATTTTGAAAATCAAGTGAGACAGGTGGAGGAAAAACTGGGAAGAGAAATGAGAGAGATGCAAGAACAGCATGAAAAATGAGTCAATACCTTAATAAAGGAGACCCAAAAAAATGCTGAAGAAAATAACACCTTGAAAAATAGG
>JAQQSK010012334.1:0-11922 GCA_028658325.1 Potorous gilbertii | reverse complement strand
TGATTGCCCTGGACAGCTGAGGCACGCCTAGATGCTAATGCGTGTTCCCACCCCTCCTGGGGCTCCTCTCCTGGCGCTGAGGCTTGCCTGGGTCCTAGTGCAAGTTTTCCCTGCCCTGGGTCCTCTGTCTTTCTGGGTCCCCTGTCCTTCTGGTTTGCCTCTGCCACCGTAGGAGGAATCCCCCTTAGCTATTTTCCTCGTCTCAGGTGTTATGAGATGACTGGCCTCCTTCTACTGTTTCTGCTGATCTGGGATTTTTCTGAGGAAATATTTTATGGTTCTTTCACGGTCATCAAGGGGGGAGGAGAGAGCATTTACTGATCACTCCACCATCCTGGCTCCCGGAAGTTCAAATAAGTGACTTACCGAAGTTTGGTCTTCGGGCTGAAGGTCTCAGGAACTGCTGCGATGATATCTGGCTCTCCGAGGCTCTCACTGAGTAGGTTCGGCCCGTCTCCCACCCTCGGTGCCGCTTCTCTGGTTCTGTCCGCAGCTCAAGTTTCTTGGGTCCTTTCTGCTCCGCTGCGCTGGCCGCGCTGCGCTGTGCGATGTGGGCTCACCCCCGCAGAACAGACCTTTCCCGTGGATCCTCCAGTCTAACGTGAGCTCCGAAATTGTCACTTTCTGCCTCTCACTGGATTCCGCACCTCCGAACTTTGGTCAGATTCTCCTTTCGGAGGTACCTGAAGGAGTGTCCGAGAGCTTAGGTGAGTCGTTGCTCTCACTCCGCCATCTTGGCTCTGCCTCTAGAAATTAATTCTAATGTTTTAACACTGAAATAATAATTTGCTCAAAAATCTGACTGTACTTCCTTGAGAAATATATTGTACCTCCACATGAATGAAAGTGAAAATACCTATGGTAGACATATTCATAAAACCACAGAATCTCAGATGTGGAAAGGACTAGTCCAAACCATATCTGAACAGAATAGAATTTGCCTGGCAAGTTGTCATCTTTATCTAATTGGAAGACATCTTCTGTTTGACAACTTTGATAACTTCTTGAAGCAGTGCATTCCATTTTCAGAGATTTTTAGTTATTAGGAATTTTTTTTTTCTGAATGAAACCCAAATTTGTGTCTTTGAAACATTTGCCCATTTTTCTTACTTTGACATTCTAGTACCAAAAACCGCAAATGGAATCCTTGTTCTTTGGGACAATTTTTCATATATTGAATGACAATTATCAGCTATCGTGGCCTTAAATAAGTGTTTTCTCCTTCAAGTCAAGTATCCCTAAGACCTTCAAAGAATGCACATATAGAATGGAGCCAAGAATTTAAATCATTTTGATTGACTTCCTTTGAACATTCTCCAGCTCACTGTTATCATTCCTTAAAGGTATCACCCATAACTGAACACAATTATCCAGATGTAGTTTGAACAAGGCATAGTACCAGCAGCTTCATCATATCATTGGTCCAAGAAGGCACTGGTCTTTCTTTTTGCAATCTAGGATTGCATTACCTCTTTGAAAGTCATATTACATGGTTGTATCATATTGAGCTTATCATCCTTTAAAAATTCCAAAACTTTTGTATTCCTAACTTTCACATGGTAGCACTTAATTATTTTGCATTGGGTGCAGGTAAGATGCAATAAAAGTATGTGTTAAGAGTAGTGACAGGAGAATATTTTTAAGGAAAAGATGAGAAGAATACTGTGAAAGAAAGAACTGTCTCCATCTGGCAAATAATTGAATGGGAAGGAGAAGTCTGAAGCTAAAAACATCCTCTCTAAGTCACCTGCCCTTGGCCAACAGCCCCACCACCATGGACGATGTGAATGAGTACAACAACATGGAGGAATTCGCTGAGGGCTCCAAAATCAATGAGAGCAAGAACTAGTAGGAAGACAGTAAAATGTTTATTGGAGGGTTAGAAAGATCTCACTGATACCTGTCTCCTTTTAGAGAGGTTGTAGACTGCACAATTAAAACAGATTCCTTCATGGGAAAATCAAGAGGATTCAGATTTGTGTTTTTCAAAGATGATACTAGTGTCAATAAATCTTGAAACTTAAAGAACACAAGCTGGGTAGCAAGTTGACAGACTCCAAAGCAGTCAAAAAGCTTTAAAGGGAAAGAAGCCCTCTAAGAAGTTATTTGTTGGTGGACTGAACCCAGACACATTTGAAGAACAAACCAAAGAATATTTTAGAGCATTTGATGAGATTGAAAATATTGAACTATGGGCACAAAAATAAATGAAAGTAGAAGATTTTGTTTTATCACATATATAGAACCAATAAGGAAATTATTAGAAAACAGATATCATCTGATTGGTTTGGGGAAGTGTGAAATCAAAGTTGCCCAGCCCAAAGAGGTATACAGGCAGCCACAGAAACAACAGAAAGGAGGGAGGAGCTCCGCAGCTGGCAGATATATGGCAAAGTAACTTGAGGGAGTGGTAATCATCAAAAACATCTCCAGCCATATTAAAGAAGGACATGGAGAAAACAAATGCCTACAACAGGCTATATTTCAGGATGAGGACACTGAAAGGAGTGTGATCTATTGATCTGAGATGACTATTTTGTACAAGGCTTTTAGTGTACATGACACATCTGTGATCAATTATGTATAGTGGAGATTTAGTTTTCTTGTTTTTGCTTTGTCCTTTGCCTCTGTTATGACAAATGTGAATTTGTATTTATACAAATTTTATTTGTCTAATTTCATGTTAAATGATTCTTAAGAATAAATTACTTGTGATTGTTAAAAAAAAGTTCCAAAACTTTTTTAGAATAATTGGTGTCTAGCTCAGCCTCCCCTGTCTTTTATGTAGGAAGCTGATCTTTTGAACCTGTATAGGATTTTCTATTTCTCTGTATTAGGTATCACATTATTCAGTTCAGTCCAAACTTCAAACTTGTTAGGTTCTTTTTGAATTTTTACTTTGCCAACTAATGTGCTATCAGTATTCTCCAGCTTTGTGCTGTCTTTCAGTTTAATTAGCACAACATCCATACTTTTATTAAGATAATTAGCTATATTAAACAGCATGGGACCAAATCAAAGATCTCTGGTGCCTTCCATTGGAGATACTGTAAAGTGACATAGAAAGATGCTTGATATTGTATGTTGTCTCCATCCTTCCAACTATTTCTTAATACTCATAACTACATGATATAGTTCATATTCCATCTAATTTCTACCAAACTAGCATTGTGAACTTTGCTACTTTGCTAAAAGCTATGTGGGCAACAGCTTTTCTCATCTATCAGCCTAGTAACACTATCATAAAAAAGGGAGGTCATTCCAGCACGCCCTATTGATGGTGAAGTCATGAAGGCTCTTTGTGATGACTGCTTTCTTTTCAGATATTCATTAACCATTCCTTTGTAGCATTTGAAATAATTATGACAGGTGATGCATAGAGGATTATGTCAGTTTTAGAAAATATTTAATTATAGTGATATGAGAATTGACTATAATTGAGTAGAGTAATTAAGTTCTGACCCAATCAAAATTTGCAGTGAGAGAAAGAGGAAGGGTAAAAGTTTAAGAAAACCATTTTGTGAAGTTTCTGTATTTGCAGTTTATACAACACCCCAGCACCATCCCCCTGTACAATATGGACTTTGAGCCATTGCTTTGATATGGATGACCTTAGGCAAGTGTGATTAATTTTTGTTGTTGTTGTGAACCTCTTTTAGAATAATATTAGTCAGAGATTATTGAAAATAAAGATGTATTTTCCTAACCAAATTCATGTATCCACAGATACTTATCCATGGACCTCTCGCAGAACTATGAACCCCAACTTAAGCTCTTGGTTTAAGCAAAGGACAAATCAAATGAGAATAATTTGGGGTATTTATCTTCAGTATGACTCCCACTGTTCTAGAAATGACATCCATAAATTTACCAATATTTAATAAACATTCCTAATATGCTTGTTATGGGGTAATGTTAACAGGAAACATTGTTTTCTTTTAGGCTATGTTCATATTTAGTCAAGAAAAGTATTTATAACTGTGGGTCTCCTTTATCAAATATATTTATAATTTAAATTTTTTTATTAGAGAGTTGCTTCACAAGAATGCCATTCCACAATTTGCATTGGTATTGTTCAGTTGTTTGAGTTGTGTTCAACTCTTTATGACTCTATTTGGAGTTTTCTTGGAAAAGATACTAAAGTTGTTTGCCATTTCCTTCTCTAGCTCATTTTACAGATGAGGGAAATGAGGCAAACGGGGTTAAGTAAGGTAAATAGGGTCACACATCTAGTAAATATCTGAGGTCAGATTTGAACTCAAGAAGATGAGTCTCCCTGACTCTAGGCATGTCACTCTATCCATTGAGATGCCTAGTTGCCCCACAATTAGCATTATCTCATCATTATTTTGGGTTCTGTAGAAAGAGCAAATATTTTAAAGAATTCTTCAAGGTTTGAAATAAATAAGACCAATATCAGTTAGAAGAACAGCAAGTGCAACAGCAATACAAAAATGTCACCATCATCATCATCATCATCATATTACCTATACTCTACTGCAATTGATCCACTGGCAGGAGTCTTATGACATACAAAAGTAGTTTGTTTCATTGTTCTCTGGTTTGAGTAAGAAAACATTTTCTTATTTTTGATGACAATCTGTTTTTCTCCAACTTTCACCCACTAATCCTAATTCTTCCCTCTGGACAAAGCACAAAACCATTTTCATCTTCTTCCATCTTCCATCCTTGAAGCAGCCCTTCCAGTTTTTGAAGACGGCCATCATCTTGTCCTTTTCCATCCTATGTCTACCCTTCTGTAGCCTAATTGTCTTCAATTCCTTTGATTATGTAAGTTGTTAACTAAGTAACACAGTTTAGAATTCTGTTCCTTAGAATGTGTAATTTTCAGATTCTTCACCATCTCATTTGCCTTCTGGAAGCAGTGAGAGAGATTTAAAGAGATTATGGTAATCAGACTCAAAGGACTCCTAATAGATGTTTGGTGATTATTTTGGGTTCAATGGTAGCATTAATGGAGATGAGCAATTCTCATCCATTTCCTTAGATCTTGTTCCTGTATTGTTTTCTTTTTAGACTTGGGCATTCACTTTAATGAAAAAGAAGAAAACTAAAGATAGTGTTCTATACAGGTATGGTTATATTCGTGTTTGTGTGTGCATGTGTGTGTGTGCACTTTAAGGTAGAAAAGAGATAGTTTGATTGTATCTTTGTATTCCAAACATAAAGTCCATTGTTTGGAATATAACAGTCACCGAATAATGCTTATTTAATTAAATTGAATAGAAAATCTAATATTCCAACAAGGTTCTACAAGTATTCACTTAAAAAAAGGAATATAAACTTAGAAACGCAGAGTGAATTCGTATTATAGAAGTTAAAATGGTAAATATGATACCTGAAATTGTTGACCACCAGATGATATTCATTTGACCACAGCAGTTCACAAAATTTGTCTATTAATGCATGGAAGAGTTGTGATTTGCATTAATGGAACTTTTAACCATATCAGTGAAATTACTGCAGAGACTGATGGGTGGTGCAGTGGATAGAATATTGGAATTTACAGGTAGAATGACCTGAGTTTGAATCCTAGGTCAGACACTTATTAGTTCTATGACCTTAGACAAGTCACTTAACCTCTACAAGCCTCATTTTCTTCATTTGTAAAAAGAGGATACTAGTGGTACCTATTTCATAGGGTTGTTTAATCAAAGGAGACAACAAATGCAATGGGCTTTGCAAACGTTAAAATACTATATAAATTCTAGCTGATATTTTGTTATTATTAGAAGGAATAAGATGTGACACAAAGACTTTAAGTGAGTACTATCTATTTGAGTAGGGAAAGGTTGTCTTAACAAAACTCTCTAAATGGAATCTGATGAATTGGAGGTTAGGGCACGGTTTCTAGACCAATAGTTGATCCCAGTGTAGTAACTTAAATATGCATGGCAATTAATTGGCACCAGTTGAGGTTAGTGTGCCTTATGGCTGCCCAGATGCTTGGTAGAGAGTAAGTTTGGAAAATAAACTGTCAAGTTTCCTGTTTAAAATCACCCATGGCTATTATTTTAAAATTTGAACAGCTGCTAACTCTTCTAAAGATTGAACAAACACATCTGCCCAAGCAAGCTGCTTGAATGAAACAACCAAAAAAGGTTTATTTTAATGCAAATATTTAAAAACACATTAAATCCTGGGATAGTTGGTACTCTAGCTCTCAGGTGTGCCCATACCACTTGGTTTCTTAGTTTAGAAATGATTGCACATTAACTGGATTCCCTTGTGCTCAGCAATTTGTCATTGTGGAGGCCAAAGATAATGGCCTATTTTTGTTAGCTGGGTGTTCATGATTTGGTAACTGTAAAAATAAAAGACAAAGCATTGATCAGATTGTGCAAAGGAACAATATTCCATGCTTGCTGGTAGCAGTTGGTCTGACCTGCTACATGAAGACACTATTATTAAGCATTTACCATGAATAAGATATTTTAAAACTACAGCATGAATATTTTTATTAGATTATTCACCTTCATTTACAAGATGAGGCTGAAGAGGGAAACATAGATAGAGAACATTGTTTTATTTTAGTGAAGATAGTTGTATAAATATATTACAAATTTCAAGTTGATTTTTCATAAATTATGTGTTATATCCCTTAAGCAGGAAAAGTGAGAGTGCATTTGGCTTTTGTTTAATATTATAGAAATATATATTGGCCTATTGACATCTTAAGATCTAATATCCTTTCTTCCTTACTATTTTTTAAATTTATGGTTCTGTTATTGACATTAAACTTTTTTCCTTCAGGAAAACCTGGAAATTATTTGAAATCTTAAAATGTTTATGTCCAGATCTTGAAACCCAAGGCCTTCTATAACCAGGTTCAGATGCAACTTTAATGTTGCCCTTTAATTTCATATTATCTTCCTTAACATACTCTTTCCATTAAGTTAGGTGAATTTTCATCCTAATCCACCTGAGTTCTGTAATAACCGCTTGCCTACTATTCATGCTTATTCATTTCTAGGTAGGTCTAATTTCTTCACCGCTCCTCACCAGAAAACAAGCAAATAAACACACAACCAAAAAGTACAAAAAACTACCAAATGTTAGATTCCTCCTTTTCTATCAGGCCATTACCTTTTCATATACTGTACTTCTCAGAATTTCTTTCTCATGTTCTCCCATTTAGCATGAATAGCATTATTTTTGTAATTCAAAAAATTCAAAATACAATTTAGAAAAATAAACTAGTTTGATGATTGATAAGTAGAGTAGTGAACATCTAAGTTCTTGCCTCAGATTTGTTTTGTCTTTTTTTTTTTTACTCTGAATAATCATATAACCTGCTAATTTCCTTTTAACACTGAAATAAAGGATTAAGTTATACTCTTTGTGTAAGTCTTCTCTTTATTTATGTAAATTGAATAAAAAGCAAACTTTGGAAAGGGAACACTAAAACTGAAACATACATATTATATGAGGATCTCTATCAATAAAATTGACTTATTTTTTGGGCCGTAATGTACCCACAAGATAAGCAGGTGAGTAAGAAAAAGCAACATTTGATTCAATTATCCTGGTTTAATTGATGATTTTTCTTCAATAGTCAGTTTGCTCTGCTTCCTATCCTAGTATTCTAAAAGCAAATAGATATCTGGTTGTGTGTGAATCTGTATGCATATACTGTAGGGATTAGTTTTTTTTTTTTTCCAGCGTGGCTTGGACTAGAATTCTGCATCTTTCTCCAGCTTTGCGATTCTATGTCCTAAACATGGATTAGATTTACAATTTTGCTTTTCTGTTGTCAGAGGCAGCTACTTCAATACTACTCTAGTCTACTTACCTTAAGATACTTAATCCCTGGAGGTTTCTCAGTTGGGCTTCTGTTGGGCTTCAGTTACTAGTGATTCTTTCTGTTTCTGTTTGCCATTGTATAATGACAATTATTTTTGCATAGCACTTGACTTTATTACTTCATTTATTTTATTCTCATAAAGCACCTAATGGCAGATGAATTGGATTTCATGAAACCTTTATAGAGGAACGATGATGAGTCAGGAAGAATTGTATTTAATTCTACCTCATGTATTTACTATGTGAATGAAGATGACTCATTTCTCTGAGATATGGCAGTTCTCTTTTGAACTCTTCAAGTTCTCATCAAGTTTTTAATTCCAGGTACTCTTGCTTCTCAGGGTTGCCATGATAAGCTAATTACCTGCTTCTCCACCTCATTTAAATCCTTCCTCCAAGGTCACCATGTCTTAAAATCCAGATTCCTATGGGGTTTACCTCTGACAGGGTGTTCATCTTTATCAAAAAAGAGAATTTTCCATACCACTGGGCTTTGTGGATAGGGTTGTATAATTTAAATACTTTGAAATTTAAAAAAATAACAAAACCAAAAGATTGCCACTGATGTCAGTTTTCAAACTTAGAGTCCTTAAAGTATGATGTTGTCAAAATTGCCATCATTAAGCCATAATTAGGAAGGCAATGTGATATTGTGAAAAGAATAACAGATTGATAGAGAATCTGGGTTCCCATCCCAGAACTGCTACTTAAAAGCTGTGTAGCAATGGGCAAGCCATTCTCCTCTCTGATCCTAAATTTCTGCAAGTGTAAAATGTAGGGAGGATTTGAATTACATGACTTCTGAGATATTATCTCCAAATCTATCAGTCCATGACCAAGTCTATTTTTACTTTCTATTGATATCTACTGCTGATAATCAGTACAATGTGTACTACTAATTTTATATCCTTAACCTTTCATTACCCTGATTCATCTACATGACTGTATTGATCTTATGGTTTTGGGTGTTGAATTTGTTTCAACCACAAGAATGTTTGAGAGTTCTGCAGTTCTCAGTCAATAAATGGCCAGTCTGTCATCTGGTTATTTAGATCATTAAGAAAAGTGTGTTAGATCAATCATTTGTAATCTGGCCAGCTGTTTAGCACTTGACTTACAAATGTATTTACTCAATATTGCTGAGCGCTGACTATGCTGCCTGAAAAGTCCTTTAAAGAAATGAAAATAAAAACAATAAAAATCTCAATAAATGAATAAACAAGCGAATGAATAACAGTGTACCTATGTAGACATATATATGTACATGTGTATATATTTACCTAAAAACACATGTCCATATTGCCACATTTGTGGCTTACATAGTCACACATGATTCAGCCTGATAATGATTCTAGTTGTCCAAACTTTGAGCATCCCAAGAAAAACTGACCCTGAAAAATATTAGACTATGACAGATTCAATAAAAAGATTCTTGAATAATCAATGAATTCTTTATGGCAAACTTTGATTACTTTTTTCAGGCTTTCATTTATCTGTCTACCTAGTATCTATCTGTCTTGCTATCTGTTTATTTCAGCAGCTTTTAATACTATTGACTAACATTCTGCCTGGATCTTTTCCATGATAATTCTCTCTTCTGCTTCTCTTCCTATATGTTTGAATGTTTTCTTTCCCCTGTCTCCTTTGCAGAATATCAGTTATTTCTTTTCTGCCTAATTGGAGGTTTCCCTCTAGGCTATGTATGGTTCTTTCCCTCTACCTTCTCCCTGCATGCTTCATGATCCTATCGAAGTAAATGTATCCCACTATCCTTGGTCAAGGTTAGGTCAATTATTGTGCTTACACAGATGATTGCCTAGGTTTGTGTAGAGCCTCTTCCCTCTTAACTTCTATGATACTACTGACTTGTATTTCTACTCATCTCTTACTGATTTGATGTGTATTTCCCATCCTATAAATATAGCTGTCAACCAAGACTTTGTCCATTATGGTATTGTTCTTTTTTTTTTTCTTTCTTCACTGGTGATCATAGCTATCTACATGGATTAAATTGTAATATCTAAAGCAAAGCTACATAACTGTCTTCTCTCTCTTAAAGTTTAGTTACACAGTGGTAGCTATCTGTGGTATTTCTCCAGTTATATATTCCATCATATCTCAGACTTACTGAGTTAAAAAAAAATTATGCTCAATGACTCCACTCCACCCTCTCAAATAAACCCTACCCCACATCTAAACTTCTGAAGTTAAACTGACGGCATGACTATCATTCAAATAACCCAGATCTGTATCCTTGAAGTGATTCTCAATTATTCCCTAATCAAATTGCTTGTTAATTCTTGCTTGATTCTATCTCCATACATTTTAAGAGAAAATATGTTCCCTTTTATCTATTCACATGGCAATTGTTCTATAGCAAGTTCTCCATGTCTTTCACCTGGGTAATTTCTTAGTTTCTTAATTGGTTTCTCTCTCTCTCTGAATCCTCCATAGTGCTATTATCATTTCTGCTTTAAACTACATGAAGAAGGTGACATTTGTTATATGCAAATGATTTTAATTAACAGAGATGGAAGCATGGAGGAAAATATTATGGGTAAGGACAAAGACAAAAGATGCAAAAAAAAAAGATGTTTGGGCAATGACTAAAGGGTATATATCATATAAGACAAGTCTGCAAAGCTAGACTGGAAATAGATTGTGGAAAATACTGAATGATAAATTGAGAAATTTGGAATTAATTTCTAAGAATATAGGGTAGCATCTGAAAGATGTTAAGAGTGGAGTGCCATGATCAAAGCTATATTTTAAGAATCAATTGATTAGAAATAGGAATACCATTTATTGATCTTTCATAATAATCTTGGTAGAAGAAAAATGGAATTCAGAGAAATAATAGGACTTGATGAGTGATTGAATTTAGGGGAGATGGAGAAAAAAAGGAGGAGTCAAAGACTAAGCTAAAGTCTCATTTCCTTTTTATTATATTGTATTGCCAAATGTATAGATAAGAAGAATGTTGTGATTACAATTTACATAGAATTTAAAAGCATACAACATTAAAAAAACATAAAAGCATAAAACATCAAAGTAGAACTTTGGTAAAATTTTATCATATACTATCACATATTTGTGGAGAAGATGGAAATATATAGATTAGACAATAACTCAGAACTAATTGGATGACTAGAGACCTATATCAATGTGGCATAAGCTCCTCCATAAAGCATCTAAAGGATATCTGGTTGGGTTTGTGATGAATACAATTTTTATCAGTGACTTTAATAAACTCATGATTGTTATGTTCATCCAGTCTGAAAATAACAAACCTGGGAGAGGTATGTAACACACTAGAAGAGAGAGTTGGGATCCAAAGGGATCTTGAGAGATTATAATACTGAGTTAAATCTAATATGATAATATAAGCTATGGATAAATGCAAAGTCACGATATAATACCAAAAATATAAGTACAAGATGTAAAATATGTGGGGATTTTAGAGGACTGAAAGGTCAATAAGAATCATTTGGACCATCACATTCAATTCCAGGAGTGGGTGAGTCATACGTTAAGAAAATCACTGATAAGATTCTGGTGGAGTGAAAATGTTAGAAGAAAAGCAATAAAACAGCTGAACTGTACCAACAATTTATTCCTTCAAAAAACTTTAAATAATTTTGTGTACGTGTGTGTGTGTGTGTGTGTGTGTGTGTGTGTGTGTGTGTGTGTAATACCACCAACTACCCATATACTGAAAAATTTCAGGAGTTACAAATATTGTCTTTCCATATAGGAATGTAAACAGTTCAACTTTGGTAAGTCCCTTGTGATTTCTCCTTGCTGTTTACTTTTTCATGCTTCTTCTCATTCTTGTATTTGAAAGTCAAATTTTCTTTTCAGCTCTGGTCTTTTCATCAAGAATGCTTGAAAGTCCTCAATTTCATTGAAAGGCCATATTTTCCCCTGAATTACTATACTCAGTTTTGCTGGGTAGGTAATTCTTGGTTTTAGACCTAGTTCCTTTGACTTCTGGAATATCCTATTTCATGCCCTTCCATCCCTTAGATCTTGTGTTATCCTGATTGTATTTCCACAATACTGGAATTGTTTCTTTCTAGCTGCTTGCAATATTTTCTC
>JAQQSK010012333.1:0-11922 GCA_028658325.1 Potorous gilbertii | reverse complement strand
TTGGGGTCTGAGATTCAAATGCTGCTCCCCAGCCTCAGGGCTTTCAGTGGGGTGGGCCTAGCTGCTATTCAGGGTAAGATTAAATTCAGGTTCTCAGGTGGGGGCAGGGCCCCCTCCCAGGCTCAGTTCTCTCAGGGTGTTTATGTGGAGACCTTCAGTAATGGACCTGAGCTCCTGCCTGTTCTGGGAGCCTCTGGGTGCCGCTGCCACTGCTGGTGCCTCCCAAGGGGGCCTGAGTTATCGAGACACCCCGCTCCCCTCTCAGCCAGTTCAGAAGGCTCTCCTACTGACCAGTGCACCTGTGGGCAGAGGGACCTTCATTGCCGCCAAAGATTCTGTCCCTGAAGCCTGCTTGGATCTGCTCCCCTCAGGGCCACGTGGCTAAGGCAGGACTAGGCTCTGCTCCAGGTCCAGTGCACGATGGACCCATGGTGCCAGTTTTTCAGGGCTCCCTGGAATGGAAATCACTTCCACTCCACTGCTGTGTGGCTTCCACTGCTCCAGAATTTGTTGGGAGTTCTTTTTACAGGAAATTTATGGGCTGTGGGTTCGGAGCTAGCATATGTGACTCTTTTTCCTCAGCCATCTTGGCTCTTCCCCCGCTTCTTTATTATTTTTAATCAAAGTAGCTAGTCATTTATCTATGTAATAGTTGTTCTTTAAACAGTTTTTTATTTTCTGTAAAAATTCAATGTTTTATTTGTTTAAAATTTTGTCACACTCATTGGTTTTCAGAGTTTGTAGTACTAATTTTCTTTTAATTTGTTGTTTTGCATATTCTGTTACATATTTTGTTACCAACTCATTTATGTTGTTACTATCCTTTTGGTTTATGCAAGCTTTGATGAACTTTTTTTGTTTTTGATTACTTTTGTTGCATCCAAAAATCTTGACATGTTGTGTTATCATTTTCAATATGTTCCATGAAATTATCTATTATTTCTATATACTATTTGACCTACTTATTCTCTAATATTAAGAAACACTCTTTAATTGAGTTTTAGTGATTTTAAAAGTTCTAATTATTTAATACATTATTGCATTATGGTAAATAAAGGCTATGTATATTATTTCTACTTTTCTCCATTGGTTAATGAGGCTTTTATGTGTTAAAAAATGAACAATAGAGGGCAGAGCCAAGATGGTACAGTAAGAAGACTAGCTCTTCCTCCCCCCAGCCCATAAAGTACCTGTAAAGAAAGACTCTCCACAAATTTTAAAGCAGCAGAAGGCACAGAATGATAAAGTGGAGATTTCCAGCCCACGGTGACCTGGAAGGCTGACAGGAAACGTCTCTTGCACCAGATGTGGCTCAGAGCACAGTCCAGGCTTGGCCACTTGGCACCACGAAGAGCAGGCCAAGGGGTGGAATCCCCAGCAGAGGAGGAAGTTCACAGATCTCTCAGCCCACAGGCAACAAAGACACTTCACAGGTCAGTGAAGAGCTTTTTCACCTCCATTACAAGGGAACTGAGAACTTACAGTTCCCTGGAGTATACCCTGCTCTTGACAAAAATAAGATTCCAGAAGATTACTTGCTTTGTGAACAAGTATTCTCTCCCATCCATTAGGATGAGAAAGAACAATGTTTACTATTAGGGGAAGACATAAAAGTCAAGGCTTCTGCATCCAAAACCTCAAAAATGCATATGCAATGGTCCCAGGCCATGGAAGAGCTCAAAAAGGATTGTGAAAATCAAGTAAGAGAGGTGGAAGAAAAGTTGGGAAGAGAAATGAGAGCAATGCAAGAAAATCATGAAAAGCAAGTCAGGAGCTTGCTGAAGGAGACCCAAAAAAATGCTGAAGAAAATAACATTTTTGAAAATAGGCCAACTCGATTGACAAAAGAGGTACAAAAGCCAATGAGAAGAAGAATGCTTTAAAAAGTAGGATTAGCCAAATAGAAAAGGAAGCACAATGAAGAAAACAGTTATTTAAAAATTAGAATGGAACAGATGAAGGCTAATGACTTTCTGAGAAACCAAGTAATTACAAAAAACCAAAAGAATGAAAAAATGGAAGATAATGTGAAATATCTCACTGGAAAAACAACTAACCTGGAAAATAGATCCAGGAAAGACAATTTAAAAATTATGGGACTACCTGAAAGCCATGATCAAAAAAAGAGTCTAGACATCATCTTTCATGAAATTATGAAGGAAAACTACACTGATATTCTAGAACAAGAATGCAAAATAAATATTGAAAGAATTAACAGATCACATCCTGAAAGAGATCCAAAGACAGAAGCTCCTGGGAATATTGCATCCAAATTCCAGACTTCTCAGGTCAAGGAGAAACTATTGCAACCAGCTAGAATGAAACAATTCAAGTATTGTGGAAATACAATCAGGATAACACAAGATCTAGCAGCTTCTACATTAAGGGATCAAAGGGCGTGGAATAGGATATTCCAGAAATCAAAGGAACTAGGATTAAAACCAAGAATCACCTATCCAGCAAAACTGAGTATAATAATAATGAAACTGAGTATAATAGGAGGAAAATGGTCATTTAATATAATAGAGGCCTTTCAGGCATTCTTGATGAAAACACCAGAGCTGGAAAGAAAATTTGATTTCCAAACACAAGAATCAAGAGAAGCATGAAGACACAAACAGGAAAGAGAAATCCTAAGGGATTTACTAAAGTTGGACTGTTTACTTTCCTACATGGAAAGATAATATTTGTAACTCTTGAAACTTGTCTCAGTATGTGAGTAGTTGGAGGGATTATATACACATACACACACACTCTTACATGTTTACCTTTTTATACTTGTCTTGATTCTTTTCTTTGAATTTACCATTTTATTTCAACCTTGGTCTTTTCACAGAAATACTTGAAAATCCACTGCTACATTATATTTCATTTTACACCCTGAAGGATCATAAGTAGTTTTGCTAAGTTATTTTTTTACTTTAGTTGCAGCTCCTTTACCTTTTGAAATATTATATTCCAAGTACACCTCTCCTGTAAGGTGGAAATTTCTAAATTTTGCTTGATGTTGACTATGGTTATATGTTATATGAATGGTTTCTTTCTGACTTGAAATATTTTATCCTGGAACTGGGAGCTCAAAATTTGGTTATAATATCCCAAGGGAATTTGCATGTCAGGAAGTCTTTCAGGAGGTGACACATACATATTAAGGAAGTTTTCCTTGATAATCTCTTGAAGGATGGTGTCTAGATTTTGTTTTTAGATCATGGAATTCAGAAAGTCCAATAATTTTTAAATTATCTCTTCTGAATCTGTTTTCCGCATCAGTTGTTTTGTTTTTCAATGTGACATTGTCTTCTATTTTTTTTTTTATTCTTTTGATGTGTTTTCTTATTGGTTTTTTTATATCTCATGGAGATATTTACTTGTATGTGGTCAATTGTAATATATAAAGAATGTCTTCAGTTAAATTTTGTCTTTCTTTTTCTTTTCATTTGGCTATGTCTAGTTTTTAAGGCACTCTTTTCTTCAGTGAATTTTATGCCTCTTTTTCCATTTGGCTAATTCTGTTTTTTAAGCTATTCTTCTCCTCATTAGATATTTTTGTACTTATTTTACCATTTTGGTCCATGCTGTTTTTTAAGTTGTTATTTTCTCCAGGATTTTTTATGTCTCCTTTATAAGCTGTTGACTCACATTTCTTGATTTTCTTACATCACTCTCATTTCTCTTTCAAATTTTTCCTCTACATCTCTCACGATTTTCAAAATCCTTTTTGTGTTTTTCCATGGCCTAATACCAATTAATATTTTCTTTGAGACTTTGGATGTAGGAGCTTTGACTTTGCTGTCTTTTTGTGGGTGTATGTTTTAGTCTTCCTTGTCATCACAGTAAATTTCTAGGGCCAGAAATATTTCTGTTGTTTGTTTATTTCCCTACCATACTACTTGATTTTTAACTACTTGTCAAAGTAGAGCTCTGCTTTTAGGATGGAGGGCATTCTGCTCCAAGCTTCAGGGTTTTTGTACAGCTGTTTTCAGATACTTCTAGGGAACTATAAGTTTTTAGTTCTTCCTAGGTGTTATGATCCAAGGAGAGGTGTTTTTATTACTTTCTTGGCTGATACTCTGGTTTGTGAACAGCCACAAGCACTTTTTTCTGTCCTGGAATTGTGAGAAAGGTCTCTGCTCCACTGTGGTTGGAAACTTTGGTGACCTGAATCTGAGTTACTTTTTTTTCATGATTTTCTTGAATTATTCCGATTTTTCATCTAATTATCCTTCTACCTCTCTTGCTTCATTTTTAAAATCCTTTTTGAGCTCTTTCATGGACTGAAATTCATATTTGTTTGTCTTCATGGTTTTATATATAGGAGTTTTGACTTCCTTGTTTTCATCTGAAAATGGTTTTTGATCTCCTTGCCACTACAGTAACTTTTTGTATTCATATATTTTTTTTTCTGTTGCATGCTCATTTATTCAGTAAATTTCTGGATTTCAAAATCTTCGTTAAAATTGGGTTCTGGGGTGGGGGCCAGAGCAAAGATGGTAAAGGGAGAACAACTATCCCCCTCAACTCTAAGATATCCCTCTAAGAAGTGAATCTGAACAAATTTTATAGTGGCAGAATCCAATAGGACACAGAGTGTGGCAGATTTTCAACCCTGGATGGACTGAAAGGTTGATGGGAAGGATCTGTTGCATGGGACTGGAGGAATGCACAGCCCACAGGCTGTACCAGCACAAACCTTGCCATAGCGGAGCCAAGCAGGAAGCCCTGGGTAGTCTGAAGTAGCAGCACTGTGGACTAAAACATATCAGCTCACAACAGGAGTTCAGTGCAACTGAGTGAGATAGAAGTGCAGAACCCCAGGTAACTACAGCAGCCACTACTGAGACTATCAGCCTGCAGATTAAAAGTTGCCTCCTTGAACTTCCAGGAGCCAAGATAGTGGAGTTATTGGTAAATGCTCTACCCCTCCCTTGTTGACCTTGAAAAACCCAGAGAATATTTCCCCGGGAAAAATTCTGGAATAATGTGATCAGCTGAAGGGGTAAACAGTCTCTTAACCTTTGAGACCAGGAAAATCGCAAAGGGGGGGGTCCCTCTTGATATGGGTGAAGGGGACCAGTACAGGACCAGAAAAGTCCCAGACAGACCCAACTCAGTGAACCTGAAGGAGATCTTGAGCCCCAGAGAGGCTGAGCTCATAATCACCAACATCAGGATCCTAGGTGTGTTTCAGCACAGCCAGGGAATCAGGAAGACACTAGCACAAACAAGGTTCACCAATCACTGAGACAGCCAGTGCTTAGGAGAGGAGACTTCCTGTGGCCAGACCACCCCTCCACCACACTTAACACAGCAAATTCCAGGGTAATTGCAGGGAAACTCAGAAAGACTTCACCTGGACTCTGCTTTGGTACACCAGAGAGCTCAGCACCAGGTAAGCTGCAGCATTTTACCTTCTAGCTGAACTAACCAGAGGCCACAATAAACAAAGCCTGAAGTTCTAAGCACAAGAACCATAAGAGTCCCCTGTGCCCCAGAAGCAGAGATTAACTGTCAAAGTCAGGAAAAGGGTGATTACCATGAGTAAGAAGAAAACCAGAAAACACCATAGAATCTTTCTATGGAGACAAGGAACAAAACATAAATATCAAAGAGGTCAGCACTGAGACTGTATTCCCAACAGAAACTTCATAAGGGAATATGAACTGGTCTCAAACCCAAAGAGCATTCTTGTAAGAGCTCAAGAAGGGTTTTAAAAGTCAAATTAGAGAAGTAGAAGAAAAACTGTCCAATGATTTTAAAAATATGAAAAAAGAAATCACAGAAGAATTTAAAAGGAAAATTGTACTAATGGAAAAGGAAGCAGAAAATATAACTGGGAAAACTGGACCACTGGAAAAGAAAGTACAAAAACTAACTGGAGACTATAATTCCTTAAAAGGAACAACCGAATAGATGGAAGAGGAGATGCAAAAGTTAACTGAAGAAAACATTTAATAAAAAGTAGAACTGAGCAAGTAGAAGCTAATGACTCTATGAGACATCAAGAATAAGCCAAACAGAATCTAAAGAATGAAAAGATAGAAGAAAATGTAAAATATATATAAACAGAACCTAAAGAATAAAAAGATAGAAGAAAATGTAAAATATATCATTGGAAAAACAACTGACCTGAAAAATAGATCCAAGAGAGAAAATCCAAGAATTACTGGTCTATAAGAAAGCAATGATGAAGAAAAGAGCTTGGACAATATCTTCCAAGAAATCATCAAGGAAAACTGACCAGAGGTCCTAGATCCAGAGGGCAAAACAGTCATCAAAAGAATCCACAGTTCACTTCCTGAAAGGAATCTCAAACTAAAAACACCAAGGAATGTTGTTCAAACTAAAAACACAAAGGAATGCTGTTGTCAAATTCCAGAACTATCAAGTGAAGGAGAAAGTACTGCAGGAAGCCAGAAAGAAACAATTCAAATATAAAGGAGCCACAGTCAGGATCACACATGACCTTGAAGCTTCTGCAGATCACAGGGATTGGAATATGATATAAAGCAAAGGAGCTGAGATTACAACTAAGGATCATTTACCCAGCAAAATTGAGAATAATATTTCCAGCAAGGAGATAGACATTCAGTGAAATAGAAAATCTGATCTTCAAATGTATGTCTCAGGAGAGGCATAGAAAGGTACACAGGGGGAAAAAAAACAACTTGTTTTTCAATATGGGAAAACTGTTTACATCCCTATAAGGGAAGGTGATACTTGTTAATCTTGAGAATTGAATATTTATTATGATATATGAAAGGGATAAACACACTGAGAGGGAATGGGTATAATTTAAATGATGTGATGATAAAAATGTGATACATATATAATATATTCCCCTCTCACCTCTTAATTTTATTTTTTTAGATATTATCCCTTCATATTCAATCCTCCCTATGCACTGTGTCTACATGTATATAATCCCTCCAACTACCCTAACACTGAGAAAAGTCTCAAGAGTTATAAATATTATCTTTCCTTGAAAGAATGTCAATTTTAGTAAGTTCCTTATGACTACTCTTTCCTGTTTATTTTTTCATGCTTCTCTTGATTCTTGTGTTTGAAAGTCAAATTTTCTATTCAGCTCTGGTCTTATCATCAAAAATGTTTGAAAGTCCTCTATGTCATTGAATGACTATTTTTTCCCCTGAAGTATTATATTCAGTTTTGTTGGGTGGGTGATTCTTGGTTTTAATCCTAAGTCCTTTGACTTCTGGAATATTGTATTCCAAGCCCTTCAATCCCTTAATGTAGAAACTGCTAGATCTTGTGTTATCCTGATGGTATTTCCACAACTCAACTGGTTTCTCTCTAGCTGTTTGGAATATATTCTCCTTGACCTGAGAAGTCTGGAATTTGATTCCATTACTTCTGGGAGTTTTTCTTTTCAGGTCTCTTTCAGGAGGTTATTGGTGCATTCTTCCAATATTTATTTTACCCTCTGGTTCTAGAATATCAGGGGAGTTTTTCTTGATAATTTCACAAAAGATGATGTCTAGGCTCTTTCTTTGATCATGGCTTTCAGGTAGTCCCATAATTTTTCAATTGTCTCTCCTGGATCTATTTTCCAGGTCAGTAAATTTTCCAATGATATAGTTCACATTAACCTTCTATTTTTTCCATTCTTTTGGTTCTGTTGGGTAATTTCTTGTTTTCTCGTAGTCATTAGCTTCCATCTGCTTCATTATAATTTTTAAAGAACTATTTTCTTCAGTGAGCTTTTCAACCTTCTTTTCAATTTGGCAAATTCTGCTTTTTTAAGCATTTTTCTCCTCATTGGCTTTTTGGACCTCTTTTCCCAATTGAGTTAGCCTATTTTTAAAGGTGTTATTTTCTTCAGCATTTTGGGGGGGGGGGAGGTCTCATTTAGCAAGTTTTTGACTCACTTTTCATGATTTTCTTGTATCACTCTCATTTCTTTCTCCAATTTTTCCTCCACCTCTCTTACTTGATTTTCAAAATTCTTTTTGGGCTCTTCTATGGCCTGAAACCATATTTATTTATATTGCATATTTATTTTGGAGGTTTTGGATGCAGAAGCTTTTTATTTTTATTTTTTTATTTTTTTTATTTATATTTATACATTTTTTATTTATATTTATATTTATATTTATTTTTATTATTTTTTTTAGGTCTTCCTCTGATGATATTCATTGTTCTTCCTCATCTGAAAGTATTGAAGAAAATGCCTGTTCACCAAGAAAATAACCTTCTATAGTCATATGGCTTTTTTTCCCTTTTTGGGGCATTTTCCCAAATGGTTACTTGACTTTTGAGTCCTTTGTGAAGAGGAGGGTATACTCTAGGGACCTGTAAGTTCTCAGTTCCTCCAAGTTGGCACAATCAAGGGAGAAGAACTTACTCCTCTCCTGGCCTGAGCCCTGGTCTGGGAGCAACCAAAAACTTTTCTGCCCAGGATCTGTGAGTAGTAGAATTCCCTCTCCACAACCTCCTCCAGGTCCACCATTCCAGCACTCTTCCTAACTTAAGGAGAGCCACTCAGGGCTGAGATCCAGATCAGCTGCTCAATTCCTCCAGAGTCTTTAGGTGAAGCATTCCAAAAATGGATGCTGCCACTGCAGTGACTGCTGCCTGGTGTTAACAGAATGCATTCCCTTCTCATCTAGGTGAAAGAGTTTTCTCACTGACCTTTGAAGCTGTCTTTGGCATTTGTGGGTTGAGCAATCTGGAAACAGCATCTGCTGCCAGGATTCTGCCTGCTGAAGCCTGCTCCAGTTCTGTTCTTGCCACAGCACAGCCAAAGCTGAGCTGTCCTCCACTCTGAGCCCAGTGTGATGGTCCTTTCCTGTTGGTCTTCCAGGCTGTCTTGGGCTGGAAATCTCTTTTACTCTGTCGTTTTCTGGCTTATGCTGCTTTAAGATTTGTTTAGAGTCATTTTTAAAGGTAATTTTAAGGACTGTGTGGGAGAACTTTTACAGTTCTATCCTTCTACTCTGCCATCTTGTCTCCTTCCCAAGGCCAATAATTTTCAAATGATCTTGCCTGGATTTATGTTCCTTGTCAATTGTTTTTCCAGTGAGATATTTCACATTGTCTTCTATTTTTTCATTCTTTTAGTTTGGTTTTGTAATTTCTTAATTTCTCATAAAGTCATTAGATCAATTTGCTCCATTCTAATTTATAAAGAGTTATTTTCTTAACTGAGCTTTTGGATCTCTTTTTCCATTTGATTCATTATGCTTTTTAAGGTATTCTTCTTCTCTATGGATTTTTTGGACCTCTTCTCCCATTTGGCTTAGTCTATTTTCAAAGTTTTATTTTCTTCAACGTATTTTTGGATATCCTTTAGCAAGGTGTTAACTCATTTTTCACAATTTTCTTCCATCATTCTTATTTCTCTTCTCAATTTTTCTTCCACCTTTCTTACTTTATTTGAAAAATCCTTTTTTGAGCTGCTGCATGTCCTGAAACCATTTCATATTTTTTTGAGAGAGGCTTGTAGGATGTAGAAACTTTGACCTTTCTGTCTTCCTCTGATTGCATGCTTTATCTCCCTCACCCAAAAGGAAGAAACAATGTATCTTTTCACCAATAAAGTAACCTTCTATAGCCTTATTTTTCCCCTTTTTGTGCATTTTTCCACCACTTACTTGACTTTTGAGCACTTTGATAAGTGGAGGGTATGCTACCCAGGTTTCAGAGGTTTTGTGAAGCTGTTTAAAGAGATATCTCTTGGGCCCTGCAAGTTCTCAGATTCTCAAAAGTGGTATAAACAAGGAAAAGATGTTCACTCCTCCCCTGACCTGTACTCTTGTCTGTGAGCAAACACAAGCACTTTTTTCTGTCCTGGAACTGTGAGTCATATTCTCTCTCCATAGCTGCCATAAACTCCACCCCTCCAGTACTTGTCCTCACCCTAGGACCACCATTCAGGACTGAGACTGGGATCAGCTGCTCGACTCTCCCATTGTCTCTAGGCCAAGAGCTCCAGAAATAGCCACTACTGCAGCAGTGAATGCTGCACCCTGTGGCCAGAGCTGGGACAGGACCACATTCCCCTCTTAGCAAGGTGAGAGAGCTTTCTCACTGACCTGTGAAGCTATCTTTGTCATTTGTGGGTTGAGAAATCTAGAAACTACAGCAGTTAGCAGTGTCCTGAGGCCTGCTCCAGTCTAGTCTATGCTGGGTAGCACTCTGCTACAAGCCCAGTGCAATAGACCCTTCCTATCAGCCTTCCAGGTTATCTTGGGCTGGAAATCTATTTCAATCTGTCAGTTTGTGACTTCTGCTGCTGTAGACTTTGTTTAGAGTCATTTTTACAGGTATTTTAAGGGTTTGAAGGGGAAGAGTTTGATCAGGTCCCTGCTTCTACTCCACCATTTTGGCTCTTCCCCCTGATTACTGTAACTCTTAATAACTATCGCATGCACAACAGAGAAGAAAGAAAACTTACAAGGGGGTGGGGGGAAGATGAACAGCTCTGAACATGATGCATACTATTTATAATATATACTTTCTTGAGGTAGGAATTTCTTGTTGTATATTTCAGCAATACTTAGGGGAAATTTTATACCTCTAAATGTTTACACAAATAAAATAGAGAAAGAGGAGATCAATGAATTGGGCATACAACAAAAAAATGCTGGAATAAGAAATATAGCATGCATAAATATTTAGTTAATTTGATTTTAAAAAGAAGAAAAATAAAATTTCAATATCAAAAATAGAAGGGGTTAATTCACCACCAATGGATGGGAAATTAAAGCAATCACTATGAGCTGCTTTGCCCAAATTTATGTCCATAAATCTTGCAATCTAAGTGAAATGGATGTACATTTATAAAAATATAAATTGCTCAGACTAATAGAAGAGGGAATAAAATATTCAAATAACTCCATTTTAGAGAAGAAATTGAACAAGCCATCAATGAATTCCCTAAGGAAAAGATTTCCAGAACTTGATGGATTGGCATGGGAATTCTATCAAACATTTAAAGAACAATTAATTTCAATACTATGTAAACCATTTGGAAAAATATGCAAAGAAAGAATTGTACCAAATCCCTTTTATTTTATTTTATTTTATTTTATTTTTTAAATAAATTTATTTAACTTTTTACATTCATTTTCACAAGATTTTGGGTTCCAAAATTTTCTCCCCATTTGACCCCTCCCCCCTCCCCAATACATTGGACATTCTAATTACCCATATCACCAATCTGCCCTCTCTTCTTTCATCCCTCCCTTCCCTTACCCCATCTTCTCTTTTGTCCTGTAGGGCCAGATAACTTTCTATTCCCCATTACCTGTATTTCTTATTTCCTGGTAGCAAGAACAATACTCAAGAGTTGGTCCTAAAACTTTAAGTTCCAGTTTCTCCCCATCCCTCCCTCCCCACCCATTCCCTTTGGGAAGGCAGGCAATTCAATACAGGCCATATCTGTGTAGTTTTGCAAATGACTTCCATAATAATCATGTTGTGTAACTGTGTCTCTGTCTCTGTGTGTGCGTGCATGTGTGAATGTGTGTGTGTGTATGTGTACATGTGTGTATGTGTGTGTAATACCACCTCCATCCTATCCTGCTCCCCATTGTTTCTAATCTCTCTTTTGATCCTGTCCTTCCCTGAGTGTTGACTTCAAATTGCTCCCTCCTTCCATTGCCCTCCCTTCCATCATCCCCCCCACCACCCTGCTTATCTCCTTCTCCCCCAATTTCCTGTGTTGTAAGATAGGTTTTCATACCAAAATAATTGTGGATTTTATTCCTTCCTTTAGTCAAATGTGATGAGAGTAAACTTCATGTTTTTTTTTCTCCCCGCTCTCTTTTTCCCTCCATTAAGGACACTCCTGCCTGCTTCATCTATGAGAGATAATTTATCCCATTCCATTTCACCCTCTCTCCTCCCACTCCATTTCTCTCTCACTGTTTACCTTGATTTCTTTTAAGATATGATCCCATC
>JAQQSK010012332.1:0-11923 GCA_028658325.1 Potorous gilbertii | reverse complement strand
GTATTCTCAAAAAGCTAGAAATGCCATTACAAACTTAACATTCTAAGAATCCCTTTGCAGGAAAAAGAAAAGAAAAGTAGCGAAGTGTTACTAGCTGTAGCCTAGAAATGGGACATTCCAGGCAATACTTTCTGATGTGCCAGAATGAGCCTACCTTGCATGGGCAGACTCCAGTTCCTGAAGTAGGATGGGGTGGGGGGAGCCAGAATGCCAGTGAAAGCAATAGTGCCTTGAGGACTCTTTGTGACATTGGACACTGCATGGTAGAGAGGACCAATCACTGCCTCTGGAGTCAGAGGTCAGGGTACAAATCCTGCTTCTAATACTTGCCACTTGAGTGATTGTGGACACAACATCCCTAGGCCTCAGTTTCCTTCTCTGTAAAATGAGAGATTAGGATTAGAAGTGATGGCTTTCTACTTGAGATCTCTGATGCCATGAGAATGTAAAGAAAAAACTGTGTTTCCCTATTGACATATAAATACATATATATATATGTATATATACACACACATGTATATGTGTATGTATATGCACACATATGTTGTTGTTCAGTTGTTTTTCTGGTCACATTCAACTCTTTCATTTGGGGTTTCCTTGGCAAAGATATTGGAGTGGTTTGCCATTTCTTTCTCCGCTCATGTTACAGATAGGGAAACTGAGGCAAACAGTTAAATGACTTGCCCAGGGTCACACAACTAGTATCTGAGGCTAGATTTGAACTCAAGTCTTTCTGATTCCATTCAATGTGCCACCTAGCTGACTCTTACAGGAGCTGTATCAGATGGACGTGACACACATTATCCTCACTCTATCTATCGTCCCCCAATTCCAAATCCTCCACACCGTTGATTGGGGCTCTCATCCGGCCATCTCTTGTCACAGACTAATCTCCCATGTGCCAGGAAAGGTTCAGGGGGAGGCCAGGCAAGTGGTGGCAGGGAACAACTCCTCCTAGCTCTGTGTTGATAACAAATAGAATGATAACTTGAATAACTGGCCAAGAATGGTGCCCCAGAGAGGCAGCTGCCTCACCATGATGCCAGCTGTGATTGAGCTCAAGTTCATTTCCTGTGCGACTGTGGCCATTGCCCCAACACATGCGTGGCAGGACTATCCACCCACAGTAATGTGTTACTGGACAGTTATGGCCCGCTAGCCCTTGCCAGCTCACCCATCCTCCCTGCCCGTTGTTACTCAGAGTTTTCATCCCCTTACCTTATGATGCCTCTCCCAAGCATGGGGTACACACCCTGCCATTCAGTTCTTCTTTCTGGAACATCTTTCTCCCTTCAAAGTCCTGCTCATCAATCTCCTGGGGCAAGCCTTTCCTTGGTTGTTTGGGTTCTTTTCCTCCTCACATTATCATGTATAAACTTGTGTGTTTATGTGCTATAACCCACCCCCTCCTCACCCAAAATAGCAGATCTTTGTGGATAAGGGCTGTTTTTCCTTCTGTCTTTGTAGCCCCCAAGTCTAGTGCTTCCTCATGCTCATTGTAGTCACTTAGGATATGTTTGTCGCATTGAAGTAGATCAGATTTCAGAAATATCCAGGTCAGCCATCTTTCCAAGGCAAGCACTTCCTCCTTCCTCCACAATCCTGCCAGGTCCACATCCACTGAGCACAAAGTTTTGAAGCTTCTTTCAGCTCCTACCTTCCACTTTCATTTATAATTCCCTCTTCGTTATTGAGAACTAGCAGGCCTTGCTTAGTCTCTTTTCTTCTGAAACCTCAGAGGTCTTTTTATTTAGCTTTTTTAAAAGATGAGACCTCATACAGTCATTCATGGGACTAGGCAAAAGAAAATGACTGGGCTGGATGTAGGATCATCAGGCTAAAGAGTCCTGCCACCCATGCCTGGGTTTCTTGAAATTACCTGACTTTGGATGGCAATTAATTGCTTGTGGTAATGAGGAAGATAGGCCTCTCGGCCATAATGATGCCTCCTCTCATTTCTTATCATTGACATCTTAGGGGAATGTGTCTAGCAGTAACTCTCTGGGTCAAAATGAATGGATATTTTAGTCACTTTCTTCACATAATTTCTCATTGTTTTAGGGAAGAGATGAACCGATTCACACCTCCACTAACAGTTTATTACCACTCATCTTCCCACAACCTCTCCAACATTGACTATTGTCATATTTTAGCACATTTTCTAATTTACTGGGAGTGAGATAAAACCTCAGAGTTGTCTTGATTTACATTTTTCTTATTATATGTGATTTGGAGAGTTATTTCATGATTGTGAAATTCTGAGATTCTCTCCAGAATTATTCATTACATTCTTTAACCACTTATCTATTGGAGAATGACTTTGAATCTAATATATCTCTGCTAGTTACCTATATGTCTTGGATACTAGACTCTTACCAAAGGTATTTTTTCACAAAATTTTTTTTTTGCCATTTCATCACTTCCATTCTTATTCTAGTTCCATTAATTTTGTTCATGCAAAAAGTTTTCGATTTCAACCAAATTATTTACTCTATCATTTTAATTTTTTAAATGAATCAAATAGTATCATTAATTAAAATTATTTCTTTTATATTTTGGGATCACCTATGTCCCTTTTTTGGTTGAGAATCCCTAACCGCAGCTGTTCAATGATATAGTTGTGTTCCAATTTTTATGCTGTTATGTTAAATATTCAGACTACATAGCCATTTTGAATTTATTGTATCACATGATGTCAGATGTTGGTCTAAACCTAGTTTCTACCATAAGGTTTTCCAATTCTCCCAGAAATTCATGTCATACTGAGAGGTCTTTCTCAGATTAATTTATATATCTATCTATATATATATATATACACATATATATAGAGAGAGAATATATTTATATTTACAGATAAATATATATTTATATAATATATTATATATATATATATATATATATATGTTGATCATTCACAGGTTTATTGAGTTCAGTTATTCCTGATTTGACTTTGTATACACTGTTCCACTGATTAGCTTTTCTATTTTTCCTAACCCGCACCAAACAGTTTTGATGATTACTATTTTACAAGATAAATTGGATCTAGGAGTTTTATTCCCACTATCTCCCTCTGCTTTCCATTGTTTCCCTTGAGATTCTAGATCTTTTGTTCTCCTAAGTCAATTTTATTATTGTGCTGTTTAACTCCATAAAATATCCCCTGGTCGTTTGATTGGTATAGCTCTAAATCTGTAAATTTATTTCCATAGGATGGCCATTTTCATTATATTGGTATGGCCTTGCCATGAGCCTGGGATATGTCTCCAATTATTTGTTATTTTTTATTTCTTTAAAGACTCTTTTGTAATTGTATGTATAGAAGTACCAAGTGTGCTTAGTAGATTGTCTCTCAGGCATTTTATGGATGGTACAGTTATTTTTAATGGGACTTCCTCCCCTATGATTCCTGTCTGGATTTTGTTGTTGCTATATATAAATGTCATTTCTTTTTGTGTACTATGTTGTATCCTTCTACTCTACTAGTTATTAATTGTTTCAATTATATTCCTTTGCTGATTCCCTAGGAATGTCTAAGTGAACCATCATGTCATCTGTCTCCTCTTTGTATATTTTTATGCTTTTAATTTCTTTTTTTGTTTAATTGTTGTTGCTAGCATTTTTAGAACTATGTCAAATAACACGGGGAATGGGATCATCCTTGATTTCTACCTATATTTATTGAAAAAAAAACTTCTAGTGTCTCCCTATTTCTTACAGTGCTAGCTTTAGGTTTTAGATAGTTAGATAATATATTTTCACCCAAGCTTTTTTTCAACACTCTTTTTTTTTTGTTCCAAATTCTCCCTCTCCCTCCTGCCCCTTCCCCATCCATGGAGAAGGCAAGCAATATGGTACCCACTGTTAGATAATATTTTTAAGGATCCTTCTATGCCCATGTGTTGTAGGGTGCATTGTGGTTGTTAGCATTTCTAGCAGGGATTGGAATGGGAAGAAAGTTCCTCTGAAAACTCCTCTCCACATGGAGAAACTAGGGAGCCTGTTTCTGGGATGGATGTGATGGTGTGTAATGGAAGTGCCTTGGAGCTCTTATGAACTTTACACGGACATTTTTTAGTTGATTCTAATTGGCTGACCATGTAGTGAAGAAGACACTCTTTGGCTGGGAAGGCAGCCTCAGTCGAGGCCTTTTTGTCTATTTTCTTGAGCTGTGCTCCTGTGGGATCGTGATGACTCCTTTGCTCACAAAACCAGGTAATCGGCAATGCTTAAGGGGAAAGGTCTTGAAGCTTCCTCCCTTCTTAGGCACTTGACCCACTAAAAGTGCTTCGGTCCTTGTCCTCTGCATTTGTCTTCTTTTATGAGTGAAAGGAGTGAAGTTTTGGTGAATTTTGAAAGGTTGAGAGGGCACCACCACATCCTGGAATTTCACTGTCCAGGCTTAGAACTAGATCAGCATTGACTCCCCAAGGAGGAAGGAGTGACCTTCAGAACCACAGTTCAGCAGTAACTGAGACAAGAACTCATCTATTAGCATTGCCACCTTTGGATGGGAACTGAGTGGGACCAGTGGTATGGAAGAAGGGAGCTCGGAGGTCTTAGAGGAAGTGTATGTACTTTGTTCTCACAATATCTTTGAAGTAAATATTCCTTTGTAAATCTTTTGGCCAGTTGATGGTTAGGGGTCAAATGGAACTGGAAGTGGCTAACAGAGAGGAGAACACATGTAGCTGAAGAGGTACACATGTACCTCTGGGTACCCTAGAAAGTTGACAGGGAGATGGAGAAACCTGGCTTCAGGCAAGAGAGGGCAGGTAGTACTTGCTACATGTAAATGAGTGTTGTCCTTTGTCAAAGGCTTTTTCTGCATCTGTTGAGAGAATCATGTGGTTTAGGATATTTTGTTTTGAATGTGGATGGATTCTGTTATTTGTTTTCCCAATGTTGAGCCATCCTTGTGTCCCTGGTAGGAATCCAACTTGATCATGGTGAATGATTCGTTATATTACTACTGAAGTCTTTTGTCAAGATTTTATTTACAATTTTTGAGTTATCATTCATTACTGGCATGGGCCTATAGTTCTTTCCTCCTTTCTCTGGTTTAGGTATCAGGACTATATCTCATTAAAAGCATTTGATAGGATGTGCCTTTCTCATTTTTCAGGAGAGTCATTATGTAGTATGGGAATTAATTATTTTTTAAAACTTTGAGAGAATTCTTACATAAATCCATCTGGGCTGGATTTTTTTCTTAGTAGATCCTTTAAGGTTAGTTCAATTTCCTTTTGGATAAATAGAATATACATATATGCACACATACACATACATACATGTGCATATGTATATAAATATACCTATATACGTATATTTACACAATGAATACTCAAGCTTTGACAAAGAACCAGATCAATTCTTGTCTCAGTCAGTAACTGCTGCTGGGCTGTCGTTCTGAAGGTCATTTCTTCCTCCTTGGATAATCAATGCCGAGTTGGCTACAAACCTAGATGGTGAAATTCCAGGATGTGGTGAGACCTTCCTAACCTTTCAAAACTCACAAAATCTTCACTCTCCCTACTTATAATAGAAAACAAATGCAGAGGACAGAGGCTCTTTCCAGTGGTCCAAGTACCTAAGAAAGGAGAAGGCCCCAAGATTTTTTCCCTTAAGCATTGTCTGTAATTTCCTGTTAACTCAGTTATTTTTATATGTTTGTGGGTAATCCTTTTTTTAAATTCGAAGTTTTACTGGTGTATACGTTTCTAATCATTTTTTTCTTGTGATGTTTGTGATTTCACATCATTCCTTTTGTAAAATTTTGTTAACATGCTTTTGTTTTCTGCTTTTTCATCAGGCTGAATAAAAATTTATAGCCTGGATGGTAGGGACAGTTTCCTTGATGGGCCCCAGACACAACTTGTAAGTCAGCTAGTGTCCCTGCTTTGGGCTTAGTGGAGGCTACTGAGAGAAGGGTGCTGTTTGATGGAACGCTTTATGAACTAGAGTTCCCTGGGATGAATTCATAAAGATTTTCCTTGTCGGGCTTCTCTCTTCTCCACCTATACATACTTTTTATGTAGTTAGAGTTAGAAGGAGTGGAGAATACAATCAGTGTGTAGTCATACTGGCCATGTGACCTGGGAATCTCTTCTTAATGTCTGACTGCTCCATTTCATGCATTCAGAATTCATAAATGGATGGCTCCCCTTCCAACAAACTGCCAGAGACTCTCTGCTTTCAGGGACACCTTGTCTCTCAAGTCTAAGATCATTTTGATCTGTCAGGTAAATGAATAGTAGAAAGCAGAGGGAAAAAACAGACAAGACACTTATCCCAGTGGGAAAGGTCTTTATTTTCCTACTGACCTAGACATATTCCTGGCTACTTCCCTGACTAGGCAGCTAGGAGCTGCAGGCAATAGAGCTGTAGGTCTAGAATGAGGAAGGCTTGCATTGCAATCCAGCCTCAGATCTCTCCTAGCTCTGTGACTCTGGACAAGTCATTTAACCTCTGCTTCAGTTTTCTTATCTATAAAACATGGATAATAGCACCTGCCTGGCAGGGCTGTTGTGAGGGAATCAAATGAAGTAGTATGTGTGAAGTGCTTAACACATAGTGGATGCTGAAAAAATGATTGCTTCCATCCCTTCCCCCTATATCCTTTGTAGACAGGTGGAGAATAGTCTTCTCTGCAGCAGCAGCACAGCAGCAGCAGCAGCGTTGACATGGTGAGTGCTATTTTATGACACTTCAAGGTTCATAAAGTACATACATTATCTCACAAGCCTCAACCCTACTGTGAGTGTCAAATGAGATGATATTTTAAGGATTTAACAGGAGCACCTGGCACATAGTAGGTGCTAGATAAATGTTTTTTCCTTTCTCCTCCCCTTCCTCCATTTTCAAATAAGGGAATTGGATCTCAGAGAAGTGAAGTGATTTGTCCATAACTTTGCAGTTAGTAAGCTTCAGAGGCAGAATCCATTCCTAGGACTACTCCAAACTCCATGTGCTCTTAGCTAAGTAACATTTAGGTAGTGCTGCAGGTTGGCAAAGCACATGCTGTCTCCGTTGAGCACCACAATAGTCCTGTAAGGTAAGCCCTATTGGTAAGGAAATGGAGTCAAGGAAGTCAAATGACTTGCCCAGGGTCATGCAGCTAATAAGTATCAGAGGCAAAATTGTAACTTAGGGTTTCCTGGCTCCAACTCCACATACTGTGCCCCTTAACTGCCTCCATATATATGTCTTGGGTTCCTTCAGTTGCAAGTTTCTTCAGGACAGAGATGTCGGCTCATCCTTCTCTTGTATCCCCTCCAGCACATAGCAGCATTTGGTGTATGCCTGTTGAATGAACAAAGGAATGATTGACTGTCTTACTGTGCCCCTAAATTCCTCTGCTTGTAGCAAGGGAATAAACCTGCCTGCCCTCTTTCACTGGGATTGAGTGAGAATGAATGTGATTCTCGGTGTGTTGGCTCATCTTTCTTCCCAGAGCCCCTATGTGCATGGCATTTAAATGGAAGACATTAGAAATACCAACAACCATGGCATCCTCTTAGTGGCTGAGCATTTCCAGATTTCTCCTTTTTCTTCAATAGAGAAAAGCAACCCCCTCTCTTTCCCCTGGAGGAGTCAAAAGTTAGCTATATTTCTAGCAAACTAGTTGAAACTTTTTAAAATGTTTCATCCAGGGACATTCTGTTCTTGTCTAAATAATGTTCAAAAGCATCCCCTTCTGCAGGATGAGTCAGTCCCAAGCATCTCTGGTGAATCATGAAACAAAGGAACTGGGTTTTCATTATAGTTCTTAGAGAAATGACACATACCCTGTGTATGTTGTGGAGTGTGGGGGGTGTGTGCATGTGTTTGTGTGTGTGTGTGTGTGTGTGTGTGTGTGTGTGTGTGGTGGGTGGGAGGGGGGAGTGATAGTGGTAATAAAGATTGGCCTTCTTGCTTTTTGCAAGTCTGTAAGCCCGAGTCATCACTGGTGTTCACCTGTTTGAGATGGTATCTTAAAATATATTTGCACTGAGCATCCATTAAAGAAACCAGGCCAGACACTTCTCAGAACATATTTGCTGCAGCATGGGATCTGTGTATCCAACATATACACTCTGTAATAGCAAAGGACACTTGCTAGAGGAACATTGGCAGGAAAAGAGCTTTAAAGCTGTCTAAAGACTGCCGAATCCGTGAAATTGCTGACATGAAAGACTGTGCTATCTACTGTACCACTCTTGATCTACTTTTCAAAGGAAGAAATTAAAACTGTATTTCCACAGGGTGTAGACTTTGATTACAGGAAGGATACACTTGTTAACAAGCTGCTACAAACCCTCTTCTTGCTCCTTCCCCTTTGCCTTCATTTGGTGGCAGGGATTTCCAGGGAGGGAGAAACATCTGGAGTGAAATGTACAATTTCTGGAGAGCAGGTGAGGGGACCTGAGGTGTGGGGTTGTAGAAGAGAATGGAGTCAGAGATAACTAAAGGCAATCAAGCAAAGGGAACCTAAAGTTGGCAGTGGAAACAAATATTTGGAAAAGATCAGGGATGGTAGGTGTACATTGTGAAGTCAGGATTTCTAAGTCTCCACCATCTTGTGCCCAACGAAATCAAACCATAGAAGCACAGACTCTCTGAGTGGCTGCTGCTACTGTTATTTGGCCCACCCCCTCCCCATAAACATCCTCTCTGGTGTACTACCAGTTGTCAGTAAGAGCTCTAAGCCCTGAAGGCTTTGAATAGTGTAAATGTTGTCTTATTGAAATTGAAGACAGCTCTTCTGCTCCTCAAGCCCTCCAAGGCTCTGCTAAGAATGGGTATTTTTGTTGCTAACAGTTGCTGATAATACCTTCCAGGATTTACCATTTGAATCAAGGAAGTATAAAATATTCGGGACTATTAGCCCTTCCTACTTTAGTAGGGAAATACCTAGGAATACTGAATATTCAAAACTATCTATGATCCCCTCTTCCTTTATATTTATTGCAGCCCATACATGACTGTCTATCCTGTGTGACTGTTGTTCATGTCCTCTTATAATTTCACCACAGGGAATTCATACAACATTTGAAGGACTGTCCTCTTTTTTTCTTGATATCACTGGGATACTGACAGGACACATGGATGGTTCATCCAGTATCTCTTACTCTAGCCTCATGACCAAGTCATTGTAATCATCATTGCCATCGTCTTCTTTTCCTCCTCCTTCTTCCTCTTCCTCTTCACCTTTTCCTTACAGAATCTCAGAATTGAAAAGAATCTTAGATGCCTTCTTGTCTCACCTATACCAGAATAAAAATACTGAGACACAACTCCATTCTACAAGTTATCCCCCATAAGATCATCTAGCAACTGCTTTAAGCCTTAGGATGATAGTATCATAGACAGGGCGGACCTCAGACACCACATAATCTCCTCCTCCTCTCCCCCATTTGACCTTGGTTGATGGAGCACACGCTGCTTACTGATGTAGCTCACTCTACATGTTGACATTCTTTAATCTCACCCCTCTTTTGACATTCCTTTATGGCTTGCAGCCTGCACTTCTCCATTGCTCTTTGATTCTCAATTACAATTCTTCAAAGAATTACAGTGCTTCATCCCTTACAGATACTGCCAGAAGAATATTGACATTAAAAATGTGGGCCATTGATTCAGGGAAAAGCTTGGGCTCATTAAATTCAGCCCACTCTCCTCTTACTCAACTCTGGATCCAACACATTGTCCCCTTGCAGCATCTGCCTGATATATATTGCTGGACAAGCTCTACAGGTTGCCAATTAAATTACGTGTCATAGTCTGGGCAATAGACATTCTTGAACCACTTGGTTTTCCTGTGTGATCAATTAGGCCAAACTCTCTAGCATGATTATGGGTCTCATTTAGAAATTTTCGCAACATTCTAGGGTGTGATGCAATTAGCACATTGTCATCCATAAATAGGGAATGCAGGTGACCTCACCAAGTACAGGGAACCCTTCCTTAACTTTGCTTTCTTAACTTCCTTAACTAGATTTCCTCCATGACAGTGGCAAGCACTTCGAGCAAGATAATCTCCGTTTTGTGCCTCACTTAATGTTAATGATCAAAGAAACACTGAACAAGGTTCTAGCTCCATTTTTATATCTTTCAAGGAATTTTATATAACTGTCACCTATGCATGGAATAGACCATGCCAATAGGGAGACACTTTGCTCTACTGAATCAAATGTGTTATAGCCAATAAACCATAATCCCAGTGGAATCTTTCAGCCAACTTCTTGTTCTCTTTTAATAAATAATGTCCTTATGAATGCTCTTAATGCATATATAGATAATGTCTTAAAATTGATATAGGTAGGGAAATAAGCATATGGCTCAGCAATTATTAATGTTTGCTCAGTCACCTTTTCCAGATGGATTTGAACTTGTCAATGTCTCTTTAAATTCAGCAACTAGAACTGAACACATCCAGATGTGGAGGCTCAAGTACAGTGGGGCCCTTTCCAAGTGATTCCAGCCAAATATTAAAAATCACAAAGAAGAAAGGAAAACTGGGACCATTAAGGCCTTGGAAAGAACCACAGTGATTATACTTCTCTCCATTTTTTGCCAGGGAATAGTTTGTGTACCATAATGTGGGTGGAAAGGAGAAAGTAAGAGTCCCTGGAGTGAATGAGCAAAAGAGAGTTCAGGAAAGGAGAGAGACAAGGCCAAAGCATGTATTGGTTTTTCTGTTTTATCTAGGACCTTGTGACTTTAATCTTTTCCCAAGAAAACCCCAAAGAGAAGTACAGCTAACATTTGTCCAGTACCCAGACTATCCCTTACACTTTTTGGTAAAAAGTCATAAATTGAATTGAATTGAAATTTGGTTGTGTTATCTGCCACAGCTATCACAGTGACCACAGAAGCTCATGGGCAATGGTGCATTAGCTGACTGGCATGAAAAATTTCCTGAAAATGAGAGTATTCTTAAAGTAGAAGGGGCTGCCCCAGGAAGTAGTGACTTCCCCCTCTGTGGGCAGGCAAGTGGAATCTTCAAGCAGAGAATGGATGCCTACTTGGCAGGTATGTTGTTTAGGTCTGGGGGGGATGAAATTGTCTTTGAAGTCCCTTCTTACTCATACTCATGCTCCATGATTTTCTGGTCAAAAGATCACAGATTTAGAAAAATAAATACCTTAAAGATCTTTGAATACAAGGGTTTTAATTTTGTGTTTTTGATTTTATGCATTTAAAAACCTGATTCTGAGGTTTGGCCAGATGACAGCCAAAAAAGTCCATCACACACACACACACACACACACACACACAGATACTCTTACACTCTACAGATGAGGAAACAGCTTCAGAGTGGTGAATTTTGTGACACGTGTGTCATGTTTCGTAGAGACATGGCAAAGAAGATGAGCCTTTGGTGATGGCAAGAAATGTTCCCACTACATATCTCCACTGAAAGCATTATATGAAGCTTTTTAGTTTCTTATATAAAGGCATACATTGCCTGAGGGATTGTTTAATAGGATAAGACATGATTAACAAACTAGCATCCAGAGGGGGAAAAAGGTTCAGACACAAAATCACTAAGAATTCCTCCTGAAACTGATATGTGCTACTATCTTGGAGCTGTCTGTATAGAACAGATTTATGGCTGAATAGATGGATGAGTGTTTTTGCATATGAAGAGGGGCGGGAAAGACAGGGACACAAGTAAACATTTCACACCCAGTGACAAAATTAGTGTTTCCGTTTTCAAACAATTCGTTGGAATTTCAATTATACCAGGTATGTGTACATGGAAATTGGTTTGAACAGTGCCAGGAATGATGCTGAATCCTTTCAGAAGAAATGATTGACAGTGCCACAGAATTCCAGGGTAGCAGCTAGTCTAAGAGGAAGTATTCTTACTGTGACCTGCAACTGATCCTGATGGGTAAGTAGGGAGAAAGGTAAAGACTCAGGATGCACCAGTCATTCTCTG
>JAQQSK010012331.1:0-11924 GCA_028658325.1 Potorous gilbertii | reverse complement strand
TTCCATTCTAATTTTGAGAGAACTATTTTCTTCAGTGAGATTTTGCACCTCTTTTTTCATTTGGCTAATTCTGCTTTTGAAAGCATTCTTTTCCTCATTGGCTTTTTGAACCTCTTTTGCCAATTGAGTTAGCCTCTTTTTCAAGGTGTTATTTTCTTCAGCATTTTTTTGGGTGTCCTTTAGCAAGGTATTAACCTATTTTTCATGCTTTTCTTGCATTTCTCTCATTTCTCTTCCTAGTTTTTCCTCTACCTGTCTAACTTGATTTTCAAAGTCATTTTTGAGCTCTTCCATGGCCTGAGCCCATTGGATATCTATTTCAGTTGCTTGGGATAGAGAGACATTGAATTCTGTGTCCTTACATGATGGTAAGCATTGTTCTTTCTCATCAAAACAGAAAGGAGAAAATATCTGGTCACCAAGAAAGTAACCTTCTATGGTCTTATTTTTTTTTCCCTTTTCTGGGCTTTTTCCCAGCCAATTTCTTGACTACTGAGGTTTCTCTCCACCCCTGCCTCACTAGCGCTTGGGGTCTGAGATTCATATCCTGTTCCCCACCCTCAGGGCTTTCAGTGGGGGGGCGGGGCTGCTATTCAATCTGAGGTTAAGTTCTGGTGCTCAGGTTGGGGTGGGGCCGCCTCACAGGGCTCAGTTCCCTCATAGGGTTTATGTGGAGACCTTCAATAATGAATCTGAGCTCCTGCCTGCCTTGGGAGACCTGGTCTGCTGCTGCCTCTGCCTCCCGTGGGGATCTGAGTTATGGAGACACCCCGCTCCCCTCTTGGCTAGCCCAGAAGGCTCTCTTACTGACCTGTAGCACCTGTGGATGGAGAGACCTTCGTGGCTGCCAGAGATTCCATCCCTGAAGCCTGCTCGCATCTGCTCCTCTCAGGGCCACGTGGCCAAGGCATGGCTGGGCTCTGCTCTGGTCCAGTGTGTGATGGACCTTTTGGGTCCGTTTTTCAGGGTTCTCTGGAACAGAAATCTCCTCCACTCCATTGTTGTGTGACTTCCACTGCTCCAGAATTTGTTGGGAGTTCTTTTTACAGGTAATTTATGGGCTGTGGTTTCGGAGCCAGCATATGTGAATCTTTCTACTTTGCCATCTTGGTTCCTCCCCATATGGTCAATTTTTGTAAATATTCCATGTACCTCTGAGAAAAAGGTATATTCTTTTCTGATCCCATGTAATTTTCTCCAAAGATCTATCATATCTACCTTATCTAGAGTTTTGTTTACCTCCTTAACCTCTTTCTTGTTTATTTTGAGGTTAGATTTATGGAGTTCAGAGAGGGGGAGGTAGAGATCCCCCACTAGTATAGTTTTGCTGTCAATTTCTTCCTTCAGCTCTCCCAACCTCTACTCTAATAGGCTGGATGCTATACTACTTGGAGCATACATGTTTAGTAATGATATTGCTTCATTGTCTACGGCGCCTTTCAGCAAGATATGGTTTCCATCCTTATCCCCTTTGATTAGATCTATTTCTGCTTTTACTTGTCTGAAATTAAGATTGGTATTCCTGCCTTTCTTACGTCAGCTGAAGCACAATATATTCTGTTCCATCCTTTGACCTTTTTCCTATGTGTATCCCCCCGTTTCAAATGTCTTTCTTGTAAGCAGCATATTGTTGGATTGTAGCTTTTAATCCATTCTGCTATCAGTCTCTGTTTTATGGAAGAATTCATTCCATTCACATTCATAGTTATGATTACAATCTGTGTATTTCCCTCCATCCTCTTTCCCACCATTGATGCTTTTAGCTCTCCCATCACCCTTCCCCTCCTCAATAGTATTCGCTTTTCACCACCTCCTCCTGCAGCCTTCCCCTCTTTCTTTTAGCCCCCTCCCTTTTACTCCCCTTTACTCTCATTGCTTCTTCCCTCCCTTTTAGCCTCCCTCCCCTTTCTTCCCCTTTCCCCTCCTACTGCCTATAGAGCTAGTTGGGATTATCTACTTAAATTTATTGTTCCATCCTTTAAATAAACCGGTTGGGAGTACCTCTCAAGCAATGCTCATCTCCTTCCCCTCTTTCCCTCTACTATGATTTTGTATTTCTTCCTGTGATGTAATTTGCCATTTTCTGCTTCCTCCTTTTCACACCTCCTATTACAATCCCTTCTCATACTTAAATCATATTTTTTTATCATAACATCATTTGCTTTATACCCATTCCCTCTATGTATATCCCTTTTATAATAGCTGCACAATTCTCAAGATTAACAGGTAGTATCTTCCCTCATAGGGAGGTAAACAGTTTACCCTAATTGAAATAACAAATTTTTGTTTGTGTTTTTTTCTTCCCCCTTCCATTTACCTTTTATGATTCTCTTGATACTTGCATTTGAAGATTGAATTATCTATTAAGTTCTGGCATTTTGGTCAGGAAGCTCTGGAAATCCCTTCATTGAATGACTTTCTCCTTGCCTGAAATGTTATGCTGAATTTTGCAGGGTAGTTGATCCTTGGTTGTAGTCCCAACTCCTTTGCCTTACAGAATATTGGGTTCCAATTCTTTCGATCTTTTAATGTAGAAGCTGCAAGGTCCTGTGTAATCCTGACTGTATCTCCCTGATAATTTGAATTGTTTGTTTCTGGCTGCTTGTAATATTTTCTCCTTCACTTGATAGCTCTGGTATTTGACAATGATATTTCTTGGGCTTTTCAATTTGGGATCCCTTTCAGGAGGGGAACAAGGGATTCTTTCGATGACTATTTTCCCCTCTGAATCTAGCACTCCTGGGCAGTATTCCTTGCTGATTTCCTGGAGGATATTTTCTAGGTTCTTTTCTCCATCATGGGTTTCTGGCAGGCCAAAAATTCTTAAATTTTCTCTCCTGGATCTATTTTCCAGGTCAGTTGTTTTTCCAATTACATTTTCTTCTATCTTTTCATTCTTTAGACTTTGTTTGACTGATTCTGGTTGTCTCATAGAATCATTAGTTTCTACTTCCATAATTCTAATCTTTATCAAATTATTTTCTTCAGTTAACTTTTGCATCTCCTTATCCATCTACCCAATTCTTCCTTTTAGGGAGCTATTTTCTCCAGTTAATTTTTGAACTTCCTTTTTCATTTGTTCAATTTTCCTTTTAAAAATATGTTCTCATCAGCGAATTCTATTTTTCATAATTTTAAAATCATTGGCCAGTTTGTCTTCTATTTCCTTCTTCAGTTGTTTCAGGAAAGCTGCTTGTGCTTGTGAGCAGTTCATTGTCCCTTCTGAAGTTTCAGATGGCAGTACAGTCTCAGCTCTGACCTCTTTGGTGTTTGTGTTTTGGTCCTTATCCCCATAGAAAGATACTATGGATTTTTTCACCCTTCAACTGCTTTTTCTTGTTCATGATGTTAATTGAGTTTTGTGGCTTCAGGTTCTTTTAGTCAGAAGCTACGGAACTTTGTGCTGAGCTGATGTGTGAAAAAGCTAAAAGCAGGTTTTTGTTTTGTGTTTCTCAGATCTGGGGTTAGCCCTGGGGTTAGCTTGTTAAGTGTTGGGGAGGAGTAGTCTGGTTACAGGAGATCTCCTCAGCTGAACTGAGGCAAAGTCAAGCTCAGGGGCTGGTGATCTCAGCTGCCCTATTGTATTTCTGATTCCCCTGGAGTGCTGAAGCATGCCTAGATGCTGATGCATGTTCCCACCCCTCCTGGGGCTCCTCTCCTGGCTCTGGGGCTTGCCTGGGTCCTAGTGTGAGTTTTCTCTGCCCTAGATCCTCTGTGCTTCTGGTTTGCCTCTGCCACAGTAGGAGGAATCCCCCTTAGCTATTTTCTTAGCCTCAGATGTTATGAGACTATTGGCCCCTTTGCTTTTTCGTTTATCCAGGATTTTTCTGGGGAAACATTTTGTGTTTCTTTCATGGTCATCAAGTTGGGAGGAGAGAGCATTTACTGATCACTCAGCCATCCAGGCTCCCGGAAGTTCAAGTAGGTGACTTACCAATGGTTAATCTTTGGGCTGAAAGTCTCAGGAGCTGCTGTGCTGATATCTGGTCCTCAATGGCTCTGGCTAGGCTTGTCTCCAGTCCTTGGGTGCTGTTCTTCCACTTCTTCCCACTCTGGTTTCTGGGGCCCCCTTCTGCTCCTCTGCGCTGGTTGCGCTGTGTTGTGTGCTGGGGTCTCACCCCTGCGGAACAGATCCTTCCCGTGGACCTTCCAGTCTAACTTGGACTCCGAATCTGTCACAGTCTGTTTCCCACTGGATTCTGAGCCTCCAAAATTTGGTCAGATTCTCCTTTCAGAGGTATCAGAAAGAGTTTGTCCAAGGGCTTAGGTGAGTTGTTGCTCTCACTCCGCCATCTTGGCTCTGTCCACCTAACAATTATTTTTTATTAAAATAATAGAAACGGTTAAGTTTGTGTGTATGTGTGTGTATGTGTGTATGTGTGTGCATGCATGTGTGTATGTAAGTCATAGGGAAGAGTTTAGGATAAGTGGAGGCAGTTTGTGTTTCCAACAGAAGGGAAAAGCCTCAGTAAAATTTCTGCAATGTTGTTGACAGTAAGAAACAAACAAACTTCCCCATGAATTCAATTTGGGTGTGTGAAAATTGTGAGAATTTCATGAACCACATCTTCCATCTTGTGACTCAGTTCTGGATTTGACTCAATTTTCTTTCTAGTCAGTTATGGGTCTAGTCTAGTTTGTGTCTGGTTTTAAACTCTATCCAGTTATCGGAATCATAAAATAATGCAGAAAAACAAAAAAAACCTTTATTGAATGGTTTGAATCTAGCTGCTGCATGGCTGGGAAACTTAACCACCTCTCTCTGTTCCTTAGAGAACCTTAACTAAGGACCTGGGTTATGCTGATCAGAAACTTAGCAGATCCAAATATTGATTCAAGGAGTTTTCTCACAATTATGCATCTAATGCAGCCTCTATGTTTTATCTGATAACTGCACCTTTACTAATCAATTACTGTTTCTTTGTTCATTTGATTGAATACAAATACTTGGGCTAGAAATACCTCTTTTTCTCATTTCAGGGAATTGTATCCGTTTGTTCTCCCCTTCCCATATTATTCCTTAAACTTTCTTCCAATTAGAAATCATATTACCAAATCTTGTTTCCTAGTTTTATATCATGTTAAATATTTTTTTTAGTGCATAAAAATCTCTCTCCCTGTATTCACTGTCCACTGTTTCCTGCCAAGCTGAGGAGGCCTGGCCCCCGATTTGTTTTGCAATTGACAAGCATTGCTTAATAAGCTGATATGTTCAGAATCATCAATCTTTGTTTCCTCAGTTATTTCAGGTTTCACCCACCGCAGGTGGAAACTTCAGTGAATATGTCCAAGGTAGTCTCTTTCGTATGAAAATGAGATGTATTTTTTTCCTTTAAAAACTAGGCTAACAGTTTAATTTTGCATAACTGGTATTACCCAATGGATCAATATTTTAGGTTGTTTTTGTTGTTGTAGTATTTGTCCTCATCCTTCTTTTTCGAAGAGGACCAAAATGACTTCACCATGATAGTTTCAGTGTGCCTGACTGTGGCTGATCAGAACAATACAAACTCAGATTACAAGTTACAGCAACCTTTAAGAATATCTGTGTTCTAATTTCTGGGTTCAAGAAATATCACCACATAAATGAAACCGAGAAAGATCTGTGTGAAAACTTTGTTCAATTTATATTCCAGTATAAACTGTTCTGCAAATTTCCTGTGTCTTAAACCTCACCTCCATCAGAAAGTCAGAGATAACTAAAGTCAAGAAGTCCAGTGCTGGTAGGGTTGTTTAGAAATGGGCACATTCATTCATATCTGCTGGAATTGAAAACTTGTACAGTCTATGACTTAAAATTGATGCTACAAAAAATATTCATACCCTTTGAACCAATAAAACGCCACTGTTGAGAATATACCCAGAATATTATTTAAAAAAGAATAGATTTTAAAGAATGAACTATCTTTTAAAAGTTTTCCATAATGTTTTTATTTGTCAATATAAAAACAAGACAACACTAGAAGTAATCTAATTGTCCAAAAATAGGGTAGGAATAAATAAATTATATCACATAAATATTGTGAATGAGAGTATTTCACATTGTCAGAACCTGGTCTCAGAGTCAGTAAAACCTGAGTTTTGATACATAATACTGTATGATCTTGGGCAAGTCATTTAACCTTTTAGTGCCATGGGCAAAACTTTGAGACTATAAATGGACAAGAACGTACTGACTGACAAAGCAAGTTCCTCATTGGAAACTATATAGATAAGATCACTAATGAAGTGCAAAAATGACAGTAATTTTATGGGATATAATAATACAACTAAAGGTAGCTAGGTGGTATAATTGATAGGGTACTCAGCCTGAAGTAAGGAAGACTGATCTTATTGATTTCACATCTTACCTCAGACAATCACTAGCTATGTGATCCTGGGCAAGTCACTTAACTATTTTCAGTTCCCCATCTGTAAAATGAGCTTAAGAAGAAAATGGCAAACCATCTTCAGATCCTTACCAAGAAACTTCAAATGGAGTACAGAAGAATTAGACACAACAAAACAACAAAATACAATTGAAATGATTTTTATGAGGGATATAATATTATGGGACTATATTTAAATAATATAAAGCAGAAAAAAGAAAGTAAAAACATTAGTTAAATAAAAGAGAGTGCATCCATACAAAAAGAAAAGCAAATTGAACAAATGTACAAAAAATTCCAATTAAAACTCAGAGAAAATAAAATGTGTTGAACTTTTGTGCACTAAAATTTAAACCAAAATCTGTGTATGTATGTGTGTGTGTAATTCAAAGAGCTATAAGTCAATTCTAATGTGATATATTGCCATTTGTGTTCAAATTTCCAATAAATAGTATTTCCCTACAAAAAGGCAGAGCTGACCCCAGGTCATTACACAACTATTATGTGTTTGATGTGTCTTCTGACTCCACTGTGATAAGTTTACAGGAATACTACATTACTCTAACAAAGTCATGACACTTTTGAAAACAAACATAATAATAAATTTCATTTTGTTGGCAATATCAGGATTGTAAAAGGTCTTGTACTAGAGACTCATCTTACGTTGATTATTAAGATATCAAACCAGATTTGAGGTTGTCCAAATGTGTTTATTTTTCTCTCTTGGACATGGTAATCAAAGATGTGACCATTTTCATGAATATCTCAGTTACAGATCTTCATTGGTACAGGGAATTTCCTTATCAACAAACTCCCTCCACCAAAAAAATAAAAAGCTCTAATACATATCTCCTTATGTATATGTATACATGTATATATATATATATATATATATATATATTCATACATACACATTATATATACATATATATGTGTGCATATACATATATATATATATATATATTTATATATAATCTGCAGCTACAAGAGTTCTATTCCTAAAGTAGAGGTCTTATCATGTGGCTGCCTTTGTAAATACACCCTTTCATCCCTTCATTCTGGCATGCCATTTTCCCCCTTGGATTAAAATACAAACTTCTAAGCTTGGCACTAAAAGTCCTTCACAATCTGGTTCCAAATTATGATTCCAACTTTGTTGTACATTATTTCATTTCACATACCCTATAGTCTAGCCAGATTGATGTTCTGTTATTCTTCACACATGTCATTTTATCTCTCATTTCCATGCTTTTTTCATCAACTATACTCTATGTTTTGAAAGGATTTTCTCCTCCTACAGGTAGCAAGTGTTGGGGATATCGTTGACTATCTCATTCATTAAAAAAATGACTACATTTAGGTGAGGACAATTACCCATCCACGGTAATTGTTAAATCAGTAAGATTGAATAAAAAAGATTGCATCAGTCAGAACTAAGTATAAACAGAGTTGATAAACATTCTTGAATCAAAACCAGGGATGAAAGTCTTGATCTTGCCCTAAGAAATTTATGTGAAAATGAAGTGTTATTTCAAAACAAGATAAAGATTCTAAGATTTAAAAATGGAGTCCTTTACTGAACCAAAAACTAGAAGCTTTGGGGCACCTACAAAAGGGGAAAAGAAAAAAAAAAAAACAACCAGCAAATAAACGGAAGAGAAGAGCCATCCAAGAAGGTTATTATCTCTACAGGCATCTCAGAGCAGAAGATGCAGTCTGATATCACACCTATTCAAGGGTTGAGTGAAGTCCTGAGAAAAGGACTGCTATTTTCCTAACCTCCCTATCTATTCAGAGACATACTATAAAATAATCTACTATTTTATTACATAAATCTTTCCAGTAACCTGAATTTCACCTTCACTACAAAGAGGCTTAGGTTAACTGGAGTGATGCATAAATGCAAATAACCCAATAACCTTAAGTCTACCTTATTGTTAGGAATTGTCCTAATTTGGGACTCAAAAGTCTTCCTCAGATATCGCCTCATTTTCTATGTAGAGGCTTTATTTTAAAATTCTTTCACTTTTTGTGCTGAATGCTGTTTCTCCTTATCATCTATAAGCAAAGACTTTTTCTTTTTTTTATCTTTGTGTTCATGGAAACTAGCACCATGCCAGGCATGGAGAAATGCATGATAAATGAGTGTTGATTGAACAGACATGAAATGAACACTACCTACTTTATCTTATGATGATTCTTTTCTGATTTCACAGGAGGTTCCCATTTTATGGCTATTCAGTTGGAGGATATATCTATAAATGTTTACTGAAATCTTATATGATTATTTATTATCTTCATTGGTCCTTACACTAAGAATGAAAACTGCAATGCTACTCATAAATTTGATATTTTATATAAGAATTGTATTCAGTATAATGAGTCTAGAAATGAATAATATGTTGCATTCAAATTGTGACATGGCCATAGAGATTAGAGGACTAGATACAATACTTTATAAATGTCTAGAAAAGGACTGCATATTATAGTGCTTTCTGTACTGAATTATAGTTTAATGAAAAAGTGATGAAACTAACCAAAATTTGGAATTTTAATATGTGCATGTATACATGTACATGCATATACATACATAAAGGCACACACTCAGAAACACATGCACACAGATATAGAGTTACATACATACATATATATACACACAAACATAGATATGTATATTCTTCTATAATGTATATACACACATATTTGTACCTTTAATGTTATTAGGGAAAAGCAGCATATTTTAGTGAATTGCACCCTTATAGATTCACATACATACAAATGTACATCAACTTTAGGATGTCATTTTAAGTTAAGGAGATCTCAGTTTACATTCTACCTCTGACATCTATTAGCTGTGTGAAAATAAAAAGTCTCCTAACTTCTCAGCTTCTTCAGCAGCTCTCTAAGATAAGTTACAAACAATTTGTCAATTTGTATCAGTGGAAGTAGTTCCACCCCAGGGGTTCTTGATCCAATATAAAACTACAAGGCAAGATTGAAGAGATTTGAGGAAAGAATGCTTTCCTCATATAGAGTTCACTGAAATCACACTGTATTTTATTTGATGTCTAACCTCTTCACATCACTTCAAATTTTAAAAAGATCAAATATTCAGAAGTATCTAAACTTGTAGCTGATATTAAATATATCCATACAAATTATATTTTAGTCAATTCTCGTGAGAGACAGCTGGAAAAAAGGTAAATATACACACATATATATGTTTATGTGTATATGTATATAGTCACAATATATGCATATTTGTATATATGTACACATGTATAAATATACACATATACATACACACACACACACACACACTTGTGTGTGTGTGTCAGACTCTGAAGATCTGAATTTGACTCCCAGTTCTTACACTTACTGACTGAGAGAAGCAATTTCACTTTCTTATATCTTAGTCTTTTCCTATGTAAAAATAGTAATTGTTATAGAGTCTACCTCACTATCATGTAGTATTACTCTGATGATGGTATAAATTTCTTTTAAGACACTTTATAAATTTTAAAAAGGTATTGAAAAAGGAGCTATTACATTTATTATGTTATATCAACAATGAGCAATTTTAAAAAATCGGGGGAAAGATTTTAAAATGGAAAATAAATTGAACTAGATGAAATATGCCACCAAGTTTGAATTTGCAAACATATGGGAACTTTAAATATTAACCTAACCAGGATGCTGTAGTGCCAATGGAATATTCATAGATCCAAGGTGGCTATGAATATGCCAGCATAATTCTGTATTGTAAAACATAAGAGACTATCCACCTGGAAGACAGAAACAAAACATTTACTTGAACATCAGAAAGTCAAATCCATCACAGCAACAAAGAAATCTAATCACAATAATAAAGTAGAGGACACCACCATCCCCAAGACTTCCTCCTGCTAGGGCCTTTTAAAATCCTTCTTGAGCTCTTCCAAGTATGCTTTTTGGGCTTGAGACCAGTTCATATTCCCTCTTGAGGTTTCAGATGTGGGTGTAGTATGAATTCTGTCATCTTCTGAACTTGTATTTTGATCTTCCCTGCCCCATAATAAGATACTTTCATTTTTCCTTTTCTAATTGATTCTTGCTCTTGGTGATTGCCTTCTTCCTGGCTTTTGAAGTGTATCTGTACTTCTGGGGCACAGGTATCTCTGTCCCACATTTGCTCTCCTGGGAACAAGCAATGTTGTTACTGGCTTTATGTGCTGTGGCCACTGGTTCTTTCAGCTAGAAGATTTATAATGCTGTGGCTTACCTGGTACTGGGCTGGCTGTTGTGAACCAAGGTTGAAGGCAGGTAGAATCTGAGCTTCTGCAGGGTTACACAGAAGATAGTGGCATGAAGAGTGGAGGATGGCTGGTCTGGTAGCTGTTGGTCTCCTTCTCCCCAGGGTTGCACTAGGGTACAGTCAGGCTCAAGCAGCTGGTGGACTCTCCTCTGTACTGGTGTCTGCCCAATTCCTCTGGCTGTGCTAAGGTATGTCTGGGATCCTAGTGTTGGCATTTACTTGCTCCAAACCACTGGGGCTTAGGATCTCTTGCTGATCCACTGAGATGGGGTTTCTTACAGGACACCTTGGGGCCTGTATTGGTTGCCTTCAGCCACAGTAAGAGGCACACTTCCCTTCAATCTCAATAGCTTCCCAAGCTAAAAGACTGCTGTACCTCTGCTTGTAGTCTCATTGAACCCTCATTATTCTTGGAGTAATATTCTCTAGGTTTTTCAAGGTCAACAAGGGAGGGTGAGAGCAGTGACAATTTACTCTGTTTTCTTGGCTCCTGGAAGTTCAAGTAGGTTACTTTCAAATGTTCAGTCTGTGGGCTCATAACCCTGGGAAGAGTCTTTGTTACTGCCATTGTCCCAAGTTTTTCTCTCACCTAATCCTACTTATGAGCCAATTAAAACGAAAAATGGAAGCTATCTAAATGAGTTGGTCATATGATTGGGATAGAGTGTTGGACGTGGACCCAGGAAGACATGAAAAGAAATTTTGTCTTTGGAACTTTTGTGTGATCATAGGCAAATTCTTAGCCTCTCTGAGCTTCAGTTTGTTTATCACTTAAATGGGGATTATAATATTTTGAAGAATGGTTGGGAAGTTTAAAGAACATTGTAGATGTCTATGAATATTGATGTTATTATTTTTATATTAACAATGATTACTTGTAAGACAAGTGCAATTAAATAAAACAGGAATAGATATGTACATACATATATATATATATATATATATATATATATATATATATATATGTATATATAGTTTGTCCAATCATGTTTCTCATCATTAGTTTTTGAAAAGGACCTATGGGATCACAAGGTGATGTCTTTATTTGTGCGAGAATTAGATTCTTTAAAAAATATTTATTTATTTTTAATTTTCACCATTGATTTATACAAGATTTTGATAATTCCATGAAGGATGATGTCTAGGCTCTTTTTTTGATCATGGCTTTCAGGTAGTCCCATAATTTTTAAATTGTCTCTCCTGGATCTATTTTCCAGGTCAGTTGTTTTTCCAATGAGATATTTCACATTCTCTTCCATTTT
>JAQQSK010012330.1:0-11925 GCA_028658325.1 Potorous gilbertii | reverse complement strand
TATATGTATATATGTGGATACACATACATATACAAATATACATACTTATATACACATAGTATATAAGTATCCTCCCTCCCTTCCTTCTCCTTCCTTTTTTTAACTCTGTTATAAGGAATTATAATTATGTGAAGTGGAAGGTAAAAACATATCAGTAAAAATTTTCCATATTTCAATGAAACAAAAAAAAGTAGAATTCATTAGTTTATTCACACTATTTAACTAGGATTAAACTAGGATTAAAAAAGCATTCAAATCTGTTATTGGTTCCTTTTCTCTACCACCTCTGACTATAAATCTATGTTTGTTAGTAGAATGTGCTTATATTTTGGTACCACGGCCCTAATCCCCCCACATCCATTTTGAAACCCTGATTCTTTCCCCAAAATATAGAGGCTATACAACCCTTTTAGAAATAACCCTGGCACATGTCCTGGGCAACCAACTTTTCCGAGCTGCAGAAGCTGCTTGGTCAGAATGCTGGTCCATTTCCAATCATAAATATTTGAGACTTAATTTTTTTTTACTCCACTTCTGGTTAAAAGAATATCATATTCCTTGAAGAAGCAGATATCTAGATCACTGAAGGGGAAAATGCAAACATTTATCTAAGCTAAAAAACCAAACAAGCAAACTTCCTCTATCCGGATTGTTATCACTTCTAAACCTCTCTGAACCTGGATGTAGCAGGTGTTCACAAGAAAATCTCAGCCTTGCTTTCATCTCCCCCAAATAAATGGAAATTAGGGTCCAATATTTCAGAGACAGGCTGTCAAAATGATAGTGGTAGGAAGATGCTTCATTATCAACACAGTAACTAGTTCACCAAGGTGAATTTATAAGTTTTTATTATGCACATATCCTACTGGAATTATTAATTATTTTCCCTTTCAACATCTTTATTTTTGGAAACCATCCCAAAGTTTCAGCTTTTGAGACCCCTCTGGAAGTGAGGGGGTCATGCACTGTGGGTATTCAGCGGCTTCCATCATGGAGGTCAGCCTCATTCCTGAGAAATTCAAATTCATTATCTCAGATATTTCTATACCTTTGGATTTAGGTTTTCTTGACCATTCTTTCCTCTTACTTAAGTAAACAGAGTTTGTGTTTTGGTATTACCCCACCCCACTCCATCTCTCCACATCCAGTTTTGCACTCCTGATTCTTTTTTCAAAATGTAGGGGCTTCTGGAATAGCCCTTCTAGAGGCATCCCTGTAAACATTTCTTGTCTCAGGCATTGTTCTGGTGCTGGGAACACAAATATACAATGGAATACAGTCCTTGCTCTCAGGAAGTTTAGACTCTTTTGCAGGAATATACAGAGAAAAATGAATATAAAATGCATACAAACTAAATATAGAGTAATTTTCAGGGGGATAAAGGAGGGAAATAAACGTTTATTAAGTGTCTGTTGCGTACCAGACAATATGCTATACTTTTTTCATATATTATCTCATTTCATTCTCACAGCAATTAGGAGAAGTGGCAGGAGAGGGGGACTAGGTTTGAGATAGGCTTCATGGAAGAGGCGGCACCTGAACTGAGCTCTGGAGAAATACAGGGATTTTATGAGGTGGAAAGGGGGTGAGAGTATAGACTGTACAAAGTCAGGGAGATAGCAGATGAAATAGAATGTGTACGTAAAAGCAGAAAGACCCCTTAGGCTGGATCATCGAATACTAATAGGGTTCATGTTTGATAAATACCATAATCTCTAATTGTGAAGTAGACTCTAATTATGCAAAGGTAGAATATATTCTGGTTGTAAGGAGACTTAAATGTCAACCAGAGGACTTGGTATTTTATCCTAGAGAGAACAGGGGGCTATTAGAGCTTTTGAGTAGGGGAGAAATGTCATCTGACCTATGTGTATTTTGTTGTTGTCGTTTAGTTGTTTCAATCAGGTCTGACTCTTTGTGATCCCAGATTTGAACTCAGGTTCTCCTGACTACAGGGCTGGTGCTCTATTCACTGTACCACCTAGCTGTCCCATTTGGAGTTTTCTTGGCAAAGGTACTGGAATGGTTTGCCATTTCCTTTCCAGCTCATTTTATAGATGAGGAAACTGAGGCAAACATGGTTGTGACTTGCCCAGGGTCACACAGCCAGTAAGTTTCTAAGGACAGATTTGAATTCAGGTGTTCCTGATTCCAGATCAGGCATTCTGAGCCACTTAGCTATCCAGACCTGTGTTAGGAATAGCCAATTAGGAGCTATATAGGGGATAGATTAAAGAAGGGAGAGACAATTAGGAGATTATTGAAACCATCTAGGTGAAAGCCGAGGAAGATCTGAGTTAAAGCAATGACTGGATCCATGAGTGGAAAGAAAGGACCAGATTTGAGAGATATCAGAGATAATATATTGAAGATTTGGCAACTGATTTGATGGGAGATGTGAAGGAGAGCGAAGCATTGGGTATAAGTTCACAATTATCTCTATTTTAATCTCTTGAAACATTACTTTCTAGCCCTTTGAATATCTTTGGGGCTTTTCTAAAAATCCTCTCCATTGATAATGCTTAGTTCCTTTCTTCTCTTTTCCCTCTTTCCCCTGGTCCATCCTAGAGGGAATTCTCTACTCTTTACTTTTAGTACTTTATCTTTTTTCTTAATTCCTGATTTTTTGTAATTATCCTTGACATATCTAAACAGATTATTTATGAATTTATATTTCTTGCCACAGTTTCCCTCTCAGGATCAAAAAGAGGACTCTCAACCATCAGACATCTGTATTACCTCAACCTCAATCATCAATCAGTCAGATTTTTAAAATCTCCCACTATATGCTAGAAACTGTGCCAGGTACTAGTGAGACAAGTCCTTGCCCTCAAAGAGATTACTTTTTACTGGAGGAGGATTGGTATGGAAATACAACATTTTCACAGAAACAGAAATACAAGATAACAACTGGGGAAATGAGTAAAGCTCTCTTAAAGAATCTTGGGGTTCCAAGAAAAGGTGCTGAGGAGGTATTTCAGAGTGGAGAATAAAGTGTACAAAGGAATGGAGGCTGGATATGCAACACTGTAATAGGGAACAGTTTGGGAAGCAATATGATATAGTAGAAAAATTGCTGAAGTTGTAATCATAGGATCTGAATTTGAATTCTGGATATGTTACTTCCTTCTTTTTTTACTTTGGTCAAATCACTTAATCTCTACAGGCCTCAGTTTTGTCATCTGTAAAATTGAGGGGGTTGGACTAGATTACCTCTAAGAAGCCACTCAACTCTAAATATATGCCTTTATAAATTTATGGGAAGTTGGTTAATTTTTTTCTTAGGAGTTTATGTAGTGGAAAGAAACGTGTGATCAACCTAGAAAGATAGCCTGGAGCCAGAGTGAGGAAGAGCTTTAAATGACAGAGCATTTTATATTTTATGCTAGAAGAAATGGGGAGCCAATGAAGCTTCTTGAGCAGAGGAGTGATACAGTCACACCCGAACTTTAGGAACATAAATTTGACTCTTGTGTGAAGGGAAAAAAAATTGAGATGGGAGAAACTGGGTCCTGAGAAACCAATTGCAATGATGTTGCAATAGTCTAGCTGAGGAATGATGAAGGTCTGAACTATGACAGTGCCTTGGCTATCTAAGTAAACAGAAAAGCACCTATAAAAGTGATGGTCTACCTTCAGAGAAAGAACTGATGGAGTCTGAATGTAGATTAAAGCATACTATTTTTTAAACTTTTTTTTGTATTTTCTTTTATGACATGACTAATATGGAAATGTTTTGCATGTTTACACATGCATAACCTATATTAATTACCTGTCTTCTTAATGGGAAGAGGAGGTAAGGGGAAGAGATGGAGGGAAGGAGAGAATTTGGAACTCAAAACTAAAAGAAAAACAAATATTAAAATTGTTTTTATACGTAATTGGAAAAAATAAGATATTTAATTTTCAAAAAGTTATATCAGAAAGGTAGAAATAACTGATCAGATACATGGGTGAGTGAGATTGAGGAGTCAAGGATGATACTCAGGTGGTGAATCTAACCAGAAGAATGACAGGTTAGAAGAACAGTGGGTTTTGGATGAAAGATAATGAGTGTTGTTTTGGACATGCTCAGTTTCAGAAACCTCTGCGTCATCCATTTACAAAGGTTGAAAAGGTAATTCTTCATGCAAGAATGGAGCTCAGGGGAGAGACCAGAGAGTCACAGACTTCGCAGGTTAAGAGATTTAGAGCTGGAAGGGACCTTAGAAGTCATGGAGTCCAACATTCTCATTTTTTCAGATGAGGACACTGAAGTACAGAGACACATAGACTGTAGTTATAGCATCCTAATTGATCCCTGACTCCAGTTTCTCCCCCACTCAAATTCATCCTCTAAATAGCTGCCATTTTCCCTAAAGTGCAGGTTTAATCACACTCAATAAACTCCAGTAGTTGCTTATTATATCTAGGATCAAATACAGACTCCCTTGTTTAACAATTAAAGCTCTTCACAATCTAACCTCAATTTATCTTTCCAGGTTTATTACATATTAATCAATCCCTATGGTCTGGCACTCTACTCACCTCCATACCTTTCACTAACCATCCACCATGCCTGGAATGCACAGCTTCCTCACCTGTGCCTTGTACAATCTTTAGTATCCTTCAAGATATCTCAAGTACTATCAACATGGAACATTTCTTGATCCTCCCAACTATTAGTATATTCCCTCCAGCAAATTACATTCTATTTATTATGTATATATTTTGAGTGTTCCTATGAAATGTCATTGTATTGTTTTAGTCACATCTGGCTCTCCATGACCCAATTTAGAGTTTTCTTGGCAAAGAAAAACTCCTTCTCCAGATCATTTTACATATGAGGAAACTGAGGCAAACAGGATGGCTTGAGTTGTCCAAGGTCATATAGTCAACAAGTGTCTGAGAATTTAAAATCAGGTCCTCCTGACTCCAAGGCCGGCATTCCATCCACTACAGAACCACCTGTGAACGTACACATTTGAATCTCCTGATGGAATAGAAACTTTTCAATGCAGAGACTGTTATCACTTTTATTTTGTATTCTCAGTGGCTAGAACAGTGGCCTGGCCTAATTTTTACTTGTTGTGTGATGTTGATGAGAGTGATGGTGATGAGGATAGTTGCCAAAGTTCTACTGGGTAGCAAAGTAGGGATCTGAACCTACATCCTTATCAGCAACTTATTGCTCTTTTCTTTAATTTGAACTGAGATCCCCTTTAGCTGTTTGGTAAAAATCAAGTTAGAGTGTCTGTTTGTTTCTTAATGTAATGTGCTACAAGAAGCTCTTTGATGTTTAGATCAGCAAAGGGAATTCAAACATTTCTTTCTGAGTTAATGTGAAGAAAATGAAACAAAGAGGAGATCAAAAGAATGCAGGCTTAAGATGCTATCCATTTAGCAGAATGTCTTTCAATTAGAAATATTATGACAAACCCTTTTAAAAGAGAAGACTTTCTGCATAAATCAAATGTTTCTATTGTAAAAAGATAAACTACTGCTAGGGTAGTCATTTATCAGCTCATTTGCTTATTTGTCTTGATTTTCACCATTAAAATACAAATGAATTTTACAGTTTAGGTTTTATGGTTATTCCTTTTCTATCCCACCTCCACTCCCACTTTTTTTGGTGAATAATTTCATTTTAGTCTATGATTTTCTTTTAAGAGTAACCTCACCAAATATTTACTACTAAAGTGACCCCAAACACTTCACTTTCATTTTAATTAACATTAGATTAAACCACCCCTTTCATTCTTGGTATTTTTAATAAGGACTTAATACTTTGTACACAGGGAATGACAGGTTAGAGCATGAGAAAACTTTGGAGTACTCCTGATACAAAGTCATCTCAAACCTTATGTTAACATAGATGTAAACAAAAGCTCTTTGTCCTTACTGCTCAGTTTCATTTGCACCAGGATATACTTAAGCTGAGTTCCAGGAAATAATCATCTTCATGAAGCTGTGCTAATAGTCCCCTGTGTCCCTCTGAAAGTAACTCAGGGATCTCTATTGGCAGACATTTATTGGCTTCCATTTCTGCCTCAAGGAGATGTCTGGAACTCTCTTTGTAGATTAAACAATTAAAGAAGGCCTAACATGGCAGTAGTGCTGCTAAAGGCAAGTTTATTCCTCTCTGAGCAGAATGGACAGAGCATTCTTCCTACTCTCAAGCTTATTTATTTCACCTTCCACAGTTTTATAAGAACTTTCTGGAAAAGATTGAGTTATCTCAGTTACAAAGAGAATTCTAAGATGGTGAGGAGAGAATGACCATTTTACCCCTGACATCTATCCTTCTTTAAAAATAGTAAATCTTCAATTTTTTGTGTGTGACTTTATTTTTCTCTGGGATGAAACAGGACTTGATTTTTCAACCTTTCCAGAATGTTTCTAGAAAGAGTCAGCAATAAAAGATCTATGATTAGGACAAGATGGCTGAATATGAAGTAAGTAGCTCTCACTCTCACTTACTGACCTCTAAAACCCAAAAAATATCGCCCCAGGAAAAACCCTGGAAGACATGAGTCAGCAGAAAGGTAGGGTGCAACAGTCTTTTAAAACAAGAAACTTGGGGGATTAATGGAAAAGGAAGCTTTTGCTCTGGTGAAAGTAGTGCAGTACAGGATGGGAGGTGTCCCAGCAAATCAGTGGCAAGTCCCACCTCAGCAGATTAGTGGGAGTTCCTGAGATCCAGGATGGTGGAGCAGGTAAGTGCCAACACCAGGACCCCCAAATACCTTGGCACAGGGAGAGAAATTGGTAGACTACAGCAGCCAAACCTCCCAGTGCTTCAGTACAGCTCCAGAAAACACAGTTCCAGGCAGGCAAGCATCTCCAGAAACCAAATCTCCTATTGCTTCAGAGCAGCCACCCTCCAGGGGCCAGACCCCCATTCACCCCAAGAGTTTCACTGTGGCTAATCCCAGCTCAGCACCAGGTAAGCTGCCAGACCCCTACAGCCTCCAGCTGCCAGCATCTGAGGCCCCAGCACACAAAATCAGTGACCATGTCCCTGGCCCCCAGAACAAGAAGCTTGGGTCGGTGGCCCTTGTGCTCCATCAGGAAAACTCAACTTTAAAAGCCAGAAAGTAGGCAAAAATCATGAGCAAAAATCAGAAATGGATAATGACCATAGACTCTTACTATAGGGACAGAGAAGACATAAACACAAATTCAGAAGAGTACATTGTCAATATACCCACATATGTGAAACCTCAAAAGGAAAGTCTTCTTGGAAGAGCTCAAGAAAATATTTTAAAATCAAACAAAAGAAAGGTATGGGGAAAAAAATGAGAAGTATGCAAGAGAGACTAAATAGATTGGAAAAGGAAGGACAAAAGTTGACTGTAGAAAACAACTCCTTAAAAGGTAGAATTAGTCAAATGGAAAAGGAGGCATAAAAATTCTCTGAAGAGAAAAGTAAAATGGGTCAAATGGAAAAGGAAGTACAAAAGTTTATTGAAGAACACAATTTATTAAAAATTAGAACTGGGAAAGTAGAAGCTAATGACTCTATGAGACATCAAGAATCAATAAAACAAAATAAAAAAAATTTAAAAACTGGAAGAAAATATAAAATATCTTATTGGAAAAACAACTGACCTGGAAAACAGATGCAAGAGAGATAATCTAAGAATTATTTGTCCATTTGAAAGCCATGATTTAAAAGAGAGCCTGAACAGCATCTTTCAAGAAATCATCAAGAAAAACTGTCCTGAGGTCCTAGAACCAGAGGATAAAATAGTTATTAAAAGAATCTATATCACCTCCTAAAAGAGATTGCCAATTGAAAACACCAAAGAATATTGCAACTGAATTCCAGAATGATCAGGTCAAGGAGAAAATACTGTAAGCAGTGAGAAAGAAACAATTTAAATGTCATGGAACCACAGTTAGTATTATATAGGAGATCTTGCAGTAACTACATTAAAAGATCAGAGGGATTGGAATATGATATTCCATATGGCAAAGGAGTTTGCACTATAAGCAAGAATCAATTACCCAGCAAAAATGAGCATAGTCTTTCAGGCAAGAAAATGGACATTCAATGAAATAGGAGACTTCCACACCTTCCTGATGAAAAGACCAGAACTCAACAGAAAATTTGATCTTCAGATAGTAGCCTTAAGAAAGGCATAAAAAGGTAAACAAGAAAAAGAAAGCAACCACAACATGTGATTCAATAAGGGCAAGCTGTTTACACCCCTACAAGGGAAGATGATACTTGCAACTCTTATGAATTGTATCTTTCTTAACAAAATTTAGAAATGATATACATAGACAAAGGGCATGGGCATAAATTGACTTTGATGTGATGATAAAATATCTAATTAACCATAATCATACAATACATTGTTTACAAGAAGCACATTTGAAGCAGAGGGATACATACAAAGTAAAGTTACAAGGCTGGAGTAGAATATATTATGCTTTAGCTGCAGTGAAAAAAAAGCCTTGGTAGAAATTCTGTTCTCACACAAATCAAAAGCAAAAGTAGATTTAATTGAAAGTTATAAGGAAGGAAGCTACATCCTGCTAAAAGGTACCATAGATAATGAAGTAATATCATTACTAAACATATCTGTACCAAGTAGTATAGCATGCAGATTCTTAGAGGAGGAATTAAGGGAGATACAGGAAGAAATACACAGTAAAACTATGCCAGTGGGGTACCTCAACCTCCTCCTCTCTGAACTAGATAAATCTAACTACAAAATAAACAAGAAAGAAGTTAGAGGTGAATAGAAGTTTAGAAAAATATGGTAGAACTCTGGAGAAAATTGAATGGGGATAGACAGGAACATAGCTTTTTCTCATGGGTACATGGCACCCACACAGTAATTAACCATGTACTGGAGCATAAAAATCTCACAGTTCAAAGCAAAGAGGCAAAAATATTAAATCCATCCATTTTCAGATCATGATGCAATAAAAATTACATATAATAAAAGGTCATGGAAAGATAGACTAAAAATTATTGGAAAATAATCTAATCCTGAAGAATGAGTGAAGTCCTACAACAAATCATAGAAACAATCAACAATCAATAAAAAAAATTTATACCAGGAGTATTAGGAAATCTATCAGCATAATTGGCCATATCAATAAAAAAGCTAACAGAAATCATATGATCATCTCAGTAGAGGCAGAAAAAGCTTTTGACAAAATACAACCCACATTCCTATTAAAAACACTAGACAGAGTAGGAATGAATGGAGTCTTCCTTAAAATGATAAACATCATCTCTCTAAAACCATCAGCAAGCATTATATGAAATGGGTATAAGCTAGAGGCATTTCCAATAAGATCAGGGATCCCTCAAGGATATCCCTTATCATCCATGTTATTCAATATTGTACTAGAAATGTTAGCTTTAGCAATAAGAAAAGAAATAGAAATTGAAGGAATTAGAATAGGCAAAGAACAAGCAGAGTTATCACTCTTTGAAGATGATATGGTATGATGGTATACATAGAGAATGAAGTAAAATTACTTGAAATAATAAATGCATTTAGCAAAGTTGCAAAATATAAAATAAACTCAAATAAATCATTGACATTTGTATATATTGCTAAAAAAGCCCAACAGCAAGAGATAGAGAAATTTCATTTAAAATTACATTATAAAATATTTGGGAATCTATCTACCATATAAACACAATTACAAAACACTTTTCACACAAATGAAATCAGATCTAAATACTTCGAAAAGTCTCCATTGTTCATGGGTAGGCCTAGGCAATATAATAAAATGACAATTCTACTTAAATTAATTTACTTATTCAGTGCCATTCCAATCAAATTACCAAAAATTATTTTATAAAGCTATAAAAAAATAATAAAATTCATATGGAAGACTAAATGGTCTAGAATATCAAGGGAATTAATAAAAAAATACAAGGGAAGGTAGCCTAGTTGTACCAGATCTTAAATTGTAATATAAAGCAACAATCATCAAAACTAGTTGGTACTGGTTAAGAAATAGAGTGGTGGATCAGTGGATCACCACAGTAAATGATTATAGTTATCTATTGTTTAATAGACCTGAAGACTCCAGCTCCTGGGACAAGAATTCACCATTTAACAAAAACTGCTAGGAAAACTGTATGGCAGAAACTAGGTATAGACCAACATCTTACACCACATACCAAGATGAAGTCAAAATGGATGCATGATTTAGATATAAAGGCTGACACTGTAAGCAAACTGTGAGAGCAAGGAATAATTTACCTGCCAGATTTATGGAAAATTTAAGAATTTATGACCAAATGAAATAGAGAATATTATGAAATGTGCTGATTCTGATTTCATTAAATTGAAAATGTTTTGCACAAAATTAGAAGGGAAGTAGAAAGCTGGGAAACAATCTTTATAGCTAGTATCTCTAATAAAGACCTCATTTCTAAAATATATAGAAAACTGAGTCTAATTTATAAGAATAAAAGTCATTCCCCAATTGATAGTCAAAGAATATGAACAGGCAGTTTTCAGATGAAGAAATTAAACTATCCTAAGTTGTATGGGAAAAATGCTCTAAATCACTACTGATTAAAGAAATATGAATCAAAATAACTCTGAGGTACCACATCATACCTATCAGATTGGTCAACATGACAAAACAGGAAAGTGATAAATGTTGAAGAAGATGTGGGAAAATTGGAATACTAAAGCATTATTGATGGAGTTGTGAAGTGATCCAACCATTCTGAAGAGCAATTTGGAAATATGCCCAAAGAACTATAAAACTGTGCACAGCCTTTGACCCAGCAACACTACTTATAGGTCTGTATCCCAAAGAAATCATAAAATGGGAAAAGGACACACATGTTTAAAAATATTTTTGGCAGCTCTTTTTGTGGTGACAGAATTGGAAATTGAAGGGATGTCCATTAATTGGGTAATGGCTGAATAAGTTGTGGTATATGAATGTAATGGAATACTATTGTGCTACAAGAAATGATGAACAGGCAGACTTTGGGAAGACCTGGAAAGGCTTATGTGACCTGATGCTGAGTGAAGTGAGCAGAGCAGGAGAACATCGTACACAGTAATAGCCACTGTGTGCAAGGACTGACTTCGGTAGACTTATCTCTTCTCAGCAGTGCAAGGTCCTAAGACAACTCCAAAAGACTTATAATGGAAAAAGCCATCCATGTCCAGAGAAAGAACTATGAAGTCTGAATGCAGATCAAGGCATAGTATTTGTTCTCTGTGTTGTTGTTATTGTCGTTTTGTTTCTTTTTTTCTCATAGTTTCTCCCATTGACTCTAATTCTTCTGTACAATATGACTAATGTGAAAACATGTTTAATAAGAATGTATATGTAGAGCCTATATCAGATGGCATACTATCCTGGGGAGGGGGAAAGAAAGGGCAGGGAAGAAAATTTAAAACTCAAAATCTTATTGAAGTGAATGTTGAAAAAAATATATATATATATATTAATTTAAAAAAAGAATCTATGAAAAAAAGGCCAAGCAAGAATGGTCACATCATGTTGATGCTTCCTGAAGAATGAACACAATCGGATTTCTTGTTTTAAAACGTTTAGAGTGATTTCCAAATCTCTTAATGATTTTGAGAAGAAAAATGAAATGTTAGAATGTCAAATGTGATTATAATCTTTAAAAGGAAAGTGCTTTAAAATGTATTCTTCCTGACTACCAAGAATTATATAGCAACCATATTTCAGAAAGAAAAACACTTTTTAAAAAGAAATTGTCAATTTGAACCCATAATTTTTTTTAAATGGAGTGAAATTTTAAGTGATTCATGACAATGGTTATGGTTTAAACCAGAATTTTTTCAGTTGCAAAGAACTAATTTGGGTTATTACATATGCAAATGTATATATGTGGGAAATCATATTAAAAGGAGAAAAATGAAAGCATGTTGCCTATGGATATGATCTACAAAATTTGAATAATTAAAATTGTTT
>JAQQSK010012329.1:0-11925 GCA_028658325.1 Potorous gilbertii | reverse complement strand
GTCTCATAAATATTTTGTATTTTTCATTCCTTCAAAGTTTGTCATGAGTTGAAGAATTTATCACCTAGTCACTAACCTGCTATCAACATTTCTTAGCTAGTCTGGTATTTGAGCAGCAAGCACAGCTTGTCTAGGATGATATTCAAAGCCTTTCCAGCTTAACAAAACATGTCAGAATTTGTGTTTTATTCATAGAGACTTTTATAGGAGAGGGACACTTCCATACTAATTGCTTTGTACTTATCTACATGTGTAGATGCTATACCTACCCTTTAGATTACAATCTAATAACATAATAATACATTCTAATCTCCTTGAGGGCAGGTACAATTTTGGTTTTGTCCTTTAATTCCTAATACAATGATGGATCCATAGCAAATGCTTAATAAAAGCAATGAAGTGAGCCATGGTATAGTATAAGACCACTGGCTCTGAAGACAGAGGACCTGGGTTCAAATCATGACTCTGATAAAATCTATTTATGTAACCTTAGACAAATAACTGATCCTACCTAGACCTCAATTTCCTTCATTAATAAGGGAAAGCATCTGGTGGTCCCTTCTAGCTATAGATCTAAGATCCAATGACCAGTGGAAAGTCTTGACTAAGATATCAGTTGGACTTCAGTTGAAGAGTTGTTCCTTCCAAATTAAAATTCAAAGCTATTGGAAAAATGGTCCCACAAGACCAGAGGTAAACATTTACAGATAAAAATCATGCAAATAAAGGATGGTTTTTTTTTTAAAAAAAAGGGACTTAGATGTAATAGTTGATTCAAAGTTGAATATAAGGCATTGCAGTTTTAGGGAAGAGGGCAACATGGAATTGCCTTGTATTAAAGGAATATGTTAAGCTAGCGAATAACACGTTACACTCTTCATTAAGCAGAGCAGCAATTCCAGGGATAGTGAACACACATTTTTAAAAAACAGAATACCTGGAATGGGTCCAAGGAAGAGAAACGCATATGATTAAAGTGATAAGTTCTATAAAGGTTGAAGAAATTGAAATTGTTTTGCCAATAACAAGGAGAAATCAAAGCATTTGATATTTAGAAGGGATCTCATGGAACCCTTCCACTTTACAAATGAAGAAGATAAGGACAGAGAGCTTCAGTAACATCCCTGAGGGTACATTGTTGATTAGTGGCAAAGGTCTCCCATTGCATCCTGGGCCATCTCTAGTCATCCTGATGAATATCAGGTCACTGGATTCAGATGGCTCTGGAGAAGTGAAGTTGGTGACTAGCACAGCCCTCCCTCACTAAAAACAAAGCCAACTGCAAGTCATGTCATCATTTCTCTCATGGCATGGTTTTCTTCAACAGGGAAAGAGGAACACAAAACAACAAGCAAAGGTGAGACTAAGTCCAAGGTCTTTTAGTCCAATGTTCCTTCTGCTAGATCAGGCTCTCTTTAAAAAGGAATTGATTATTGCCTTAAAATACATTAAGGATTCCCACAGAAGGGAAACTGATAAATCGTTATTCATGTCAGTAAAAACAGTCAAAGTAGTAAAAATTTTGGTTGAATATAAAAATCATGATGGCAAATTTGGTTCAAAAGACTACAATGGACTTTTTAATAAGGTGTCACAATCTCTTTGGCTAATTATTTTTAATATAAGAAAAGATAATCATTTATTATATAATAAATATTTTATATATATATATATATATATATATATATAGAGAGAGAGAGAGAGAGAGAGAGACTATGTATTCACTTGCTGGTTATCATTGACTGGAATCATATTATTTTTCCATTCCCTTCCAATTCTACAATTTTATTCTGCACTAGATATTTTCACTATGCTCTTTTAAACCTAAAAATATTTACTATTGGTTTTTTATAAAGATTAGAGATGAATATTTCCTTTACATATAAATGTAATGTGTACCTAGTTACTTAAAATTCCATTTATCTTTTATTTTTCAAATTAATAAATTGCTAGCTTAAAGGACAGAAGTGTACTCTTCAAATATTTTTCAGCAATCACCTTTTAAAGGCTTTAGCTGAATTCACATCAATAAAAGTTCTACCCCATTTGGTTATTTCAGTGTTATTTGTCATTAAGTGCCCTTCTTCCCCATAGTCAATAATTTACTATGGGTTTTCCTATTACTTTGCAAAATAAAATATATTTCAAATATTTTACAGGATTTGTTTCTATATTTAAAAGCTAATTATACACATTTCATATTCCTTCCTGAGTTCTATTTTTTCTGAGCGCCACTCTAAAAATATCATGATAAGGTCATAGACCTAAAGTTTGAAAAAAAATTAACTCAAAATACAGTGAAATGGAGTTCAACTCATCTTTATGCAAATTTTTACTAATGCATTCAAATACATATTTCTCTACAAAGCTCATTTTGTAAAGACCTGTCAATTTTCATATTTTTTTCTAATGGCACTTGAGAGATATTCTAATTTATTTTCAACAAAGAGCCAATCATTTCAATAAGAAAGTAAAACAGCTATTTCATAAAAGCTTCAAATGGTAGATGTACTATGCTTTTAATAGAAAAAAGGGTTTTTTTTACTGACTAAAAAACTGCAAAATTTAGGCTCCTGGGGAAAATGTTTTAATTTTCTTTCATATAGAAGCATACTAAAAGCTAACTAGTAAAAGAAGGGCAGGGGGAGCTATTCTCCATCATTCTTCTAATGAAAGACATATAAATCATTTCCATGTCAATTGAGCAGAGTGTGGGTTTTTCCAAAACATAAATCTCCTCTGAGACTGAAATATAAATCTTCCTAGAGGTCTTAGGCATCAGCTCTCCTGTATTACTGTACAGAGGTGATAAAAATAGCCTAAAAATATAATCACTGAGTCTCTTTTTCTCAATTAGTTATTTCTACAGACCTTCCTTCTCAACAAGCAAATTGCCAGTTAAGTACAATTTTGTTTTAAAGGAAAGAATGCATTCATTCTACGTCTATTATGAGAGTTAATAGATTAATACTGTTAATTCCAAAGGGTGAGATGAATCATAAGGTTCACAATGTTAGCAATGAATTAAATAAATTCATTCTTTTATGAACTAATAGAGGTTATCCAAATTCAAGTGAGTGACAAGAATGGCCTGTAAATAATGTGTCAAAGAGACAAAAACTCTCAGATTAAATTTGACTTTTTAAATGATTGTACCTCTTAGAAATCTGTGTTTATGTATTTAGTTAAACATGCAAATTTATGGGCTTATATACACAAAAACATATATTCCTGGTGGGAAAATATTAGCAAGCATTTATGTAACATTTTACAGTTTACAGAATGCTTTACAGGTGCCATCTCATTTAATCCTTTCAACAGCACTGTCAGGTAGGTGCTATTTTTATTGCCATTTTATAGATGAGGGAACTGTGGATGAGGGAGGTCATGCCCTGCCCAGGGAAACATAGCTAGCAAATGTCTGAGTCAGGATTTGAACTCAGGTCTTCCCAACTCCAGAGCTAGCATTCTATGCAGTATGCATCCTAACTGCCTATGGGTTATATACTTGGAAATGCAACGAATGCCATGCTGAGCCCAGAAATATTATTCAGCAGTTCAGCTGGTCTTTGGACAATTATTGTTTAAACATTATGCCCAGCAAAGCATTTTGACTGAATTTCTGCATAAATCAATAGAATTTTAAACAATCTATTAAGTAGATTTTACTACAGTTATGAAAATACTATTAGACTATGTGACCTAGCTGGTTTTGTTCCTTATGTACATGCTTGATTTGTATAATATAGCCCACTACCTCATGGGAAGGCACTCAGGAGGAAATAGAAAAGGTACTGAATTTGGAGTCAGAGGACCAAGGTTTGAATCTCAACCCTGACAATTACTATCTGCGTGATGTTGGACAATCCATCTCTTTGGGTTTTGTTTTCCTTATCTATAAAATAAGGGAATTGATTGTCTCGAAGGTTCCTTCTGTCTGTAAATTTATGATCTTATGAACCAAGGTGGCCTGAAAGTCCCTAGAGATCTAAGATATCTAGTTACCGTGTGGGTTGAACACTTGACACTCTTTCAAGTAAGTTTGGAAGAACAATGAAAACAGTAAAATGTGGTCCATCCTGAACAAATAGAGAATGGCAAGGCAGAGCAAGCCAGCAGGTATATTAGAGAATGTCTAAAGATAGGCTTCCCAAGGTGGAGAAAAGTGAGTTGCTTTATAAAAACTAAAACCTTTACCGAGGATGAGCCTCTGTGTATGCAAAAGTCAGTGGAACTGTGTGCAAATGAAACAAGCCTTAATAAGGGGAATTCCTGGTCTTGTATTTGATTGCCAGAGATAGAAGTTCTACAGGAAAGGAGTGGAACCACTAGTCTAAGTAGGAGAAAATATTTTCTGACCAATATTCAAGGAGAATTGTAAGTACCTTAAATGGTCTAGAAATGCTGTCTGAAGACTTTGCAGAGAACAGTGGAATCTGGCAGAAGCAGGGCAGGAAACGTCTTGGGAACCATAGTGTAAGACAGTCCTTCACACTGGAAGGACTCATACGTCATGTCACATTGGAAAAGGCTCATTAAGAATTTTTGCAAGAAAGACTCTTCCAGGCGTAGGGAACATCCTGGGTGAAGTCATAGAAGCAGAAAAATACAGAATTTGACACCGCTGAGGGATGGCGAATAGTCTAGTTGGCTGGATAATATGATATGGGAAAGGAAGTAGTAGGAGATAAAACTGGAGAGGTAAATTGGATTCAGATTATAGAAGTCCTTGAATGGCAGATTAAGGAGTCTGGGGTTTTATCCTACAGATGACTGGAAAGTACTAATGGTTTAGACTTGCTTCCTGGAATAATTTGCTAACAGAGCTGTCCAGTAGTGCAACTGGCTGCCTCAAGAGATAGTCGGTTCCCCTTCCTTAGACATCTTCAAGCACTGACAAGTGGAATGAACAGTTGTCAATTATGTCATAGTGGGGATTTCTTTTGGATATGTCATTGACTAGATGGCCACCAGGGGTCCATTCAAACTCCCAAATTCAACATTGCTGTGTAAATATATAATGTTTTATGGTTTTTAAAATAAAATATTCTTCTAATTATTTTTAAGTGGCGTTAGGGTGGAAAGGGTGGGAGTTGATATATAGTCTTCTATGCTTCAGTGAAAAAGTCCTGTTAGACTTCCGGGTGGGAACTCAAATTCTACGTTAAACACTTTAAAAATGCTTGTTGACTGACTAAATGATAAGCAGCATGACACCTTCCCAAAATATCCATTGTGACACAGATGCCCAGGCAAAGGCTACAAAAATATTTACATAGCACCATATGGAGCTATTCAATTGTTTAAAATCAATAAATTAGTTGTTTTGTCCTGAAATAATCACTTGGTCTATTTTTGATCACATTATTTTCTGAAAACAGTAAGGTCCTACAGATTTGGCTTCAAATAGCTTAGGAAAAAGCTCTTTTACCTATCTAAGGTACCCAAGGTTTTACCTATCTAAATAATTAGCAACTCTTCTGTGCTTTTAAGCATTGACCTGTTAAGGTAGTTGCTTGTTTTATGAATGACCAGCTGAGATTTGCCTTACAAGCCCGTTTAGACTTGTAGTATGTAATGTAATTTCCTCTGGGGGGAAGTTATGCTCCATCTCATGCTTAATTCTCACTTGAGCTGGATTTATCTAGGCCTCCAAGAATTGGCATTTCAAATATCTGTTTAGTAAGCAAGTTGAAGGTACTTCAGCAGATGACTGACTTAACCCTTGGCTTCTGTGTAAACATTTGGTGCCATCTGGATGAGTACTTTATAACTCCCAAAAAGGACAGAGCCAAAGGAACATGGATGGACAGTCATTTTCCTGGGGAACTAAAAGCAAGAGATCAGGTGTCAAGCAGAATAGTTTTCATATACTTTACAAGAGAGATGGCTGCACTACCTTCCTTCATCTGTCACTGCTCTGACAGGACATGCACAGGCTTAAGCTGTAGATGCCAAAGAGGGAACAAGGGAGAGAGACAGAGGGAAATTTAGCCAACTATGTTTTTTCAGCAACAATCCCTGCCCTGCTTCAGAAACCTCAATTCAGTATCTTGACAAAAACCACATGGTAAAATGGTAGAACTTTATCCAATAGGGGATCTATTGATCCAAATACAGAAGAAGAATTTAAGAGGCATTAAGTAAAAGTATAACATATTTATGGAAAATTAAGATTTTAAAATTAATTGATAGACATTGTACATATTTTCAGACTTTATCAATGTATTGATCAGCTTTGCTGTATATATACCTATGTGTATATATATGTGTGTATACATAAATATACATATATACATGTATACACATATACATACACATACATATATATACATATACATACATACATATTTATAAAATATGTAATGACTCTCCGGGTAGGGGTTAGAGAAAAGTGGAAAGGGTGGGAGTTGATATATAGTCTTCTATGCTTCAGTGAAAAAGTCCTGTTAGACTTCTGGGTGGGAACTCACCAGGCACATACCACCTTCTTTACAAATACTAGTTGATTGAGTGATACTTGGGTAGTTCTAGGATGTGATGGGGGGAAAGTTGGTGATATAAAAAAAATCAATAAAAATTTATTCAAAAACTAAAATAAAATTGATGAGCAGAAAAACATGGAATTGAAATTTCCTAAATCTGGTGTTTGCTGTTTAAATGTCAGGAGAAAAATAATATAAATGTTACAAGCAGAATAATATGAAAGAAGCACAAAACGTTGGCCTTTATTAGAGTATTCTTTCTATCTAAATGATCATGGTTTCATACAGTGAATCAGTTTCCAAAGTCCTCTTTTAAAATCTATCTGTCATATAAAGTTTCATGCATTCTATGGTGTGGTTGGTAGGAGTGAGTTGGGGAGTTTCAAAAATAAATGTGATTTCTTCCATTGATGTCCATTTGGTCTGTTTCACTTTGCCATAGAGGGTGCCCAAGAGAGACACTAGCAGGAGCTAAGTAGTAGGGTTTTTTTCTTTTTTGTGAGTTGACTTCATACACACTTTGGTATCTTTGTTTCATTACCAATCACCAAAATCCTAAGGAAATTCTTAAAGTACTCAGATCAAACCATTTATCCTTGTTTTAAAAGTTCATTTCAGCTGCTTCAGCCACCAGAGTGATATGCATTTGCTCAAGTCTTTTCCTTAACTGCTTCAATAACATTGCCAGGCTACGGGACACAGGTACTTGCTAAAGTGAAATATTTATTTCTACTCTTTATGAACCACAAAACCTTTTTTCCTTGACAAAGCAGTGCTATGGAGAGGGAGGTTACAGGACTTGAGGCTCATCGTGACCATAACTGAACCTCCAGTCCTTAAGGATTACAGATAAAAACTTAGCAGGAACTGAAGTTCTTCAATAGGTTTTATTCATTGTTCTGGTCATGCTAGAGTTCTAATAAAAGACAGTTCTTTTGATTTCCAGGCAGGTTATAGCTTGGCTCTATTCTGGGGTTTATCAAATCTATGGTGGGTAAAATTTTATTTTATTATTTGAAAAGGACCTTGAACAAGAAAGTAATTTAAAATTTGAGTACTAAAATATTTTTAAAAATTAACTCCCTTGAATATCTATCTATACTTCAAACAATGTGCCTCTACAGTGATTTCTCCAATGGATTATTTGTATTGCCTTCCCTAAAACCAAAGCTGAAAGTTCCAAAGTTTCATTTGTTTAGTGTCCCTAGGTACATTGCATATTTTTCAGCATAGTTCTTCCATCTATGAATAAAAATACATACCATTCATGTGAGAGAGGTTGTAAAGACTAGTTTCATATATTAATGAGTGTAGCCCACAATGGGTCTTTAGAGCAGAAGTATGAATTCTGTCAAAGTCATAGGATCATTTAATAGTCCTTGGAATTCCTGCCCTTTCCTGATGTGACAGAGCCCCAGTTCACAATAATACAAGACATTCCTTTAACTTGACCTTCCCTGATGGGCTAGCACTTTAAAGCTGATAATTTAAAATATTTAATATTTGAGATTAACTGTTGCTGCTCTTTCTATGTATTAATTGACTGTTTTAAATTGAATACTTTCACCTAGAGGGCACCATTTTTATCATATGAATGAATAAATAAGTAATGTCAGAATCATAAAAGTATAGCTACAATTGATCTAAAAGAAAAAAAAACTTGATTCAAACAATTGCCTTTTGCTTTTATAATTAGGAAGATTAAGTCATTCTTAGACCAAGAATTTTTAACTGTTAATTTTTAAAGACTCAGAAAGTCTATAATATAAACATTGCCCAAATAGAATATTTATATAGTTATGATTCCATACTTAATAAATAAATAACAGACTACTTAATTCTAAAATCGTTTATAGATTCATTATGTTTTTTCATAAACTATTTTTCAAATGATACAGTTTTGTATATTCATTTGCAAATACTAAAAACACACCACAAAAATATCCTAGAATTCTGAGCAACAGCTAGATCATTTACATCTAGTTTTCTTTCATTTTGGAAATATTTATTTTTTTCAAAACTTATTTTTGTGCTAGTAAAGGTACAATATGATGCTTCCATTTGAATATGATATTAAATGCATTTTTAAATTGCAGTAAAATCTTATGAGAATAATCTCAATGGCGCAATATACAAGAGGTAAAGCACTGAATTTAGAATTAGAAGCCATATCCAACAAGTCATGTGACTCTGGACAATTTCCTTGTCTTCTTTGGGTATTGATGATCTTATCACTAAACTTATTTCTACAGTAACTTAGAGCTCTAAAAATTATAATTTTAGTTCCAAGTGTAGTGTGGATAAAAAAAGCAGCTGAAAATATTTGGGAATTTATTCCTAAAATTTGTATCTTGGTTTTTACAAGTGCTTACGATTAAGGTCGGTGGTCCTGGAGGTCCCATTTCTCCCTAAAACAATGGAAAGGAGGGAAAAAAAATCACAATTACCAACTTTTATTTATATTTTATTTCTTATTCTTCCATATGATTGGAACCAATAACCATACATAATATTAATTTTGCAGTTATGGAAAACAGGATCTCATCTCAAGAAAGTATTGTATAGCATGAAAATTGTATTATGTTCCTCCTCCTTCCCACATTATAAAAATCACCTTTCATACCCACATGCTTTTTACTGCAGAAGGACAGGTTTCAAAGCAACCCAAATAATCTAATTTTCTAATCTTTTGTCTGCTAATCCAAAATTAGAATGAATATCTTTTCAAGCCTGGTGGCTTGCCAACAGGGCAGCTGGGAAATGTCACAGCAGCAGATTATTTTTCTGATGCAAACTTACTATTAGAATCAGCAGAAATAATAAGAGGCTCAACCCACTTCATGCCTCCCAGCTGCAAGAAGATGGCCTGCTGCCTCTTCTAAAGAGTAGCAAGGCAGGCAGCCTTACAAGTCTATATGAATTACAAATATTGAACTTGTTTTATTGACCTTTGAGCAAATTCAGATAATCAGGTATAACTAGTAGACTAAACAAATACATGGAATTTGTGTGCATTATCTGAGAAATTGATAGGCTGCAATCGGTCTCACTTGGAGGGACTTCTCATTTGACGATCAATTTAAATATTTGAATATTTTTGAGTATCTGAAAAAATGGATCCCTTAAATTGAAAGAGCAAAAGATGAATTTTATGGACCTCAACAATACATTAGCAAACTTATTTTCTTTTGATATTCAGTGCTATCATTCTAACTATTAGGACACCAAAATAGTAGACAAATAGAAATAGAGAAATATATGCCATTGCTCAACCTTGCCCCCGCTTTGGATGTTCATACTAACCCCAAAGAGAGGGTGTGTCTAAGGCCCATTTGCAAGATGACACACTGGTACATAATATCTTAAAATTAGGAATAACAGAACTCTTAGCTATAGGTAGTGTTTGGACCCTGCAGAACAGTAACTTCACCAGCTGTAAAGACAACAAACCCTCTAAAATCAGTCTTTTTGAACAATTGTCAAAGCTATCCATCTTTTAACACACGGAAGAACTCATCGACTCTAGAAAGAAGCGTAACACTGAGAATAGAAGACAAGATGAAGATGTATTCTATTATCGTCAGAAAGCCATTATATGGCCACTGTCTAAAAAGTTGAGACCAGTGACCTTGCTCAGTTTAATGCTTGCTTTTTAATTTTTCTTTATTCTTCTTTCAAAGTCATTGCCAATATGCTATTACATGATAGTTAATGAGAAAGAGTGGGGCTAAATGGAGCGAGCAATCTGTGGAGCAAAGTTAGTTATCTCCTCCTGACAACCACCTGCTTCACCTTCAAACACACATCTCACTGCCACTGGCACTGTTCCCACAGCTGCCTTGGGAGGTTTCACCTAGTGTGATGATAGAACAGCTACTACTGTCAAGCAAACTGAGGGGATGACCCTGTTGTAGAGCAGCACAAGTTGACAGTGAGAGAGAACTAACATGTTAATTGTTTTCAAGGAGATATTAAAATGATCCAAAAAGTATTTCTTGCTTGTACAATTTTAATAGCAGTTGGATAATTTTAGAATTGATTTGGAAGTTAATACTCTTCTAGTGAAAGTTAATTGCAAGGGGCACGGGGAAAGGGGTGTACATATGTGTGTTAAGGCAAATATTTTAATTTATTCATGCTCAGCATTTCTTTGGGGAAATACCATACCTTTTCTCCTTTCTGGCCACGTGGGCCTGGAGGACCCAAGTCACCTTTCATACCCTGTACAAAAGGAGAAGATCTTTGTAAACAGCTTATAGCAAACCTCCATTATTAACACAATTAATAATGAGATAAACCAGAATTGATTATATTCCCAAACTTGATTTCTTAGTTCACAGCAAGGGGAGAGGTAGAGACAACTGGCACTAAAAGGATCAACAACATCTGGGCTATGGTGGGGGACAGAAACATTAAATCAGTGAGTGATCCAAATACTGCATATTTGTGCAACTTCACTTCCTGCTAAAATTACATTAATTCACCATCTGGAAGCACATCATTTAGAACTATATGAGCTTTTAAGTATCCACTTTAGATTAAATTTGTGGATGCTGTAAATACCCCTGATTTAGCTTTGATTTGGCCTTTATTAAAGCTTGCCAAAAATTCAAGAGTTAAATCAAGAGCTTTTTTTGCAGTTCTATCTAGAAACCATCATGTGGAGGGGGCAGGGAAGAGGGGAAAGAAAGATTCACTCTCTCATAACCCTCAAAATGGAAGCAAAAAAAATCACTTTCCTGATTTAGATTTTTTTTTAAGCTCACCATGTCTTTAATCCCTATCTACCTTTGCCTTCCTTACTTGGATTTGCAAAGATATCAAATGGAGCCACATAAAACACTGAAAACCTATCAGATGAATATTTTCATGCATTTTTTCAGGCTCTGGGGCATTTTAATGGGTATTCAGTTGATCTGGCTCAGAAACGACAGCTTTCGGAGATATAACAATAGATTTCACTGGAGGAGATCAGTTCTATGGCTGAATGCATTCATAGTGTAAACAAACAGAGGTGGATAGACTCATACTGAGTCTGTGATAAATAGGAAAAAGAATCTTTCTTCATCCTTAATATTACACTATAGGGTAGAAAGGGACAATAATGGAATAAAAGATATACTCAGAAAATCACACAATGTAGCATATAGATCTATGCACCATACTGTGCTAGCCAGAGGGCTCTAGCTATTACTGCCCTGCAAATTCCAGGTGAATGAATAATGCCAAATGCCAGCACCTGGACTCACTCAATATAGAAACCAGTGATGAATTGGGAAGAGAAAAAAAAAGAAAATTAGAGAATTGAAATGACCCTGCTTGAGGCAGGTGCAGACTTAACAATACTCTGAGGAATAAAAAGCATAGATAAAAACCAAGGCTCAAATTGGCTATGGATAATTTGTATCTTATAACTACTATTCTAGACAAGATTCATTAG
>JAQQSK010012328.1:0-11926 GCA_028658325.1 Potorous gilbertii | reverse complement strand
TCACTATTAGTTTCCTGTTTTTGTATATTTTGAAGAGCATAAACAGTTCATTGACATGTAAATAACTATGCTGCAGAAAGAATGACAGATATTGCCTGGATAATTGTGTCATTTATCCGTGACTGTGTGTTAGTCTCAGCAAGGGGATGTTGTCATTCCTTAGGTCAGAGCCAATCCACATATACGTAATCTTAACTATTCATTTGCATAGGAGCTTAACTCTTGTGTGTATAAGTGTTAAACATGCTTTGTTGTATCTAAGTTTGCCCATTTTTCCAAGTTTTATTCATGCTTTCTACTTTAAAATCAACATGATCCACAGCATTTCATGCCTTTCTGTTTGGGTTTATCAGTCTTGTAATGACTTATTCCTCTTAAAACTAGAGTGAAAGAACAGGAACATCTGCCTTTGATGCATTAGTTGAATCTCCATTTAACTGAACAGAAAACATTATTGAGTCCAGGACATTGAATTGACATTTTGATAATGGAGTAAAATATTTAGTTGTGAGAAAACCTACATTATGAGTTGATTAAATAACAATATTTTCTAATGAGTTGTCTGAAATTTTGAATGTCTTTTTTGTATTTTGTTCATTAACAGGATGGCACAAATGGACAGAAATAACAATAGAATTATGCTCTAAGTGCTTTTTCATTTCCTCTATAAGTGACAAGAAAATGGCACCTATCAGTTGTTCCCGATGGAAGAGTAATATCTACAGCCTAAGACAATTTGGGCTCATGACTCAAAAGCCACTTGTCACTCCAGGAGCCTCTTAAGGCATCTTTTGGGATTCCAGTATATTTTAAGGCAACTCTAAGTTTGCCCACTCCATTTCTTGAAGACTGTCAGTCTTAGGCAGCATAAGTCTTACTTCTTTACTGGGTCCATAAGAGCATGTTTGCTTTTCAAGCTTCTGGAGATCAGAGAGTATTTTTTGTCTTAAATTTTACATGCACATAAACTATGTATTAGCATTCATATCCATAACATTATAGTTAGATTTATGAAGTGGAGACAGCGTAGATTTCAATCCCAGCTCTGCCTCTTAATACACTACATGGCCTTAGGCAAGTCACATCATTTGCCTGAGACTTAGTTTCATAATTTGAATGAGATGACTTCTCGGATTTCTTCCAACTCTAAATCTCTGATTCTTTAACACTAAATTGCTCACTGAAATTGTGAATCCCTCTGAAAAGATCCTTCCTTGTGATGGTTATAATGTTCACTCTTCACACCTATACTCTGAGGTCTCACCTGCCTTGCAGCCCCAAAAATAAAATTTAGAGAGATGCCATTTGTACTTTTAGCTATTGCTTGAGGCTATTGGTATATCATGTTCAAAATGTTTTCATATTATGTGTGTGTGTGTATATATGTGTGTGTGTGTGTGTGTGTGTATATGTAAAATGTATGTATGTATGTATATATTTATAAATGTATGTATATATCTGTGTATATATATGTGCACGAAATCAAGGAGAAATTGATAGGGTGTTTGCTGCTCAACAACTCCAGGAGAAATGCCAGCAGCAGAACAGAGGTCTATACACAATGTTTGTAGATCTGACCAAGGCCTTGGACAATGTTAGTAGTGAGGGCTCATGACAATTATGTCAAAATTTGGTTGCTCAGAGAAATTTATCAATATTGTACATCAATTTCATGATGGCATGTTTGCCTGGGTTCTGGATGATGGACAATGCTCTCATGCCTTCCCAGTCACCAGTGGAGTGAAACAGTGTGTGCTTGCTCCCATGCTTTTTAGCATGAAGTTTTCAGCCATGTTGACAAATGCTTTCAATGAGGATGAACATGCCATCAAGGTCAACTGCTGTACTGATGGCAAGTTCTTCAATTTGAAAAGGCTACAAGCCTAGACAAAAGTGGAGGGAGTGTTGGTGCATGATTTTCTGCCTACAGATGATTGGGCACTCAGTGCAGCCTCTTAAGCTGAGATCCAACACAGTATGGATCAATTCTCTGCTGCCTGTGCTAATTTTGGCGTCATAATTAACACTAAGAAAACACAGGTGCTCCATCAACCACCACCACGCCATCCAAATGGTTACAGCATCCATTGGTTACAGCAAATGGGAAGTTTTGAATGCTGTGGATAAGTTCACTTACCTTGGTAATGTACTTTCCAGGGATGTACCCATTGGCAATGAGATTGATGCACACATTGCCAGAGCTAGCTCAGTGTTTGGAAGGTTCTGAAGGAAAGTTTGGGAGAGAAGAGGTATTAGACTGACTACCAAACTGAAGGTCTACAGAGCCATCATGCAGACCTCATTGTTATATGCTTGTGAAACATGGACAGTCTACCAGCGCCATGCCAGGAAACGGAATCGCTTTCATTTGAACTGTCTTAGGAAGATTCTGAGGATCCACTGGCAGGATAAGGTACTAGACAGTGAAGTTCTTGCTCGAGCTCAACTGCCAAGTATTCAAACTATGCTTCAGAGAGTACAACTCTGATGGGATGGGCACATTGTTTGAATGCAAAATGTACACTTGCCAAAAAGACTATTTTATGGAGAACTTGCCTGGGGCAGGCGATCACATGGTGACCAGAAGAAACGATACAAGGATATTCTCAGGGTCTCTCTCAAGAACTTTGGATTTGACTGTACAACATGGAGACACTGGCACAGGACCGCTCAGCATGGCATGCCCACAGAAGAAAGGGTGTAGTGCTCTTTGAGCAAAGCAGAATTGAGACAGCACAAAATAAACGCAGGATGTGCAAATTTGGGATATCCACCCCAAATATTCACATGGACTATCTGTGCCCAACCTGTGGTAGAGCATTCCGAGCTAGTATTGGTCTGATCAGCCACAGTCAGACACACTGAAATTTCACTTTATCGTGGTGATGTCATTTTGGTCCTCTTTGAAGACTAAGGAAAACAATCAACCAACCATATGTGTGTCTCAGTGTGTTATGTATGTATGTGTGTATGTATGTGTGTGTGTTTGTGTGTGTGTGTGTGTGTGTGTGTGTGTGTGTGTGTATCCCAGATAAGTATCTGTCCTAGATGTACCCAAGGCAGTACTTAAAATTAGAATTCCTATTGAAAGGTTCCTGTTTATGAGGTTTCCTCTGTGTACAACATAGTACTTTCAATTCAGTATTCATTCAAACAACATTTCTTAATGGCCTATCCTGTGCCCAACTTTGCACAGTACTCTGGGATGGGAATGCAAAAGTGATGCAAATCCTTTTTATCATGTTGCTTCTGAGGTGGGGAAAATAGTACAATTAATTCATGTAAAGATGATTGAGTTTGCAGTTGGGATACAAGGATTCCAGCCTCAATTCTACCATGAATAGCAACCAAAAACAACAGGAATCACAGCTAGCATTTATCCAGAACTTGAATGTCTCCAGAACAATTTACAGATATTAGTGATCATAACAGAGTTGGAAGGTAGGTGCTATTATTAGTTTCCATTTTACAGATGAGGAAATTAAGGCAAGAGAGTAGTTAGGTGATTTGCCCAGAATCCCACACCTATTAAGTGTCTGAGGCTGTATTTGAACTTAGGGCTTCTGGAAGCCAGGTCCAGTGATCCGTCCACTGTAGCTATCTACTTAACTGCCTTGGATTTTCTTCACATCTTACCTCCAGAAGACCCTTCTTTGTCCCAGAAGTTGCTAATACTGTATTGCCTTTCCACCTAAGATTTCCTTGTTATCTACTTTGTATGTATCTTGTACCTACACACATGAATACATCTCCACACAGAAATTGTCTTCCCATTAGTCTGAAAGCAACTCCTGCTTACTCTGTGTATTCTTGGTGGCTTACCAGAAGCCTGGCATACCAGTACAATTTTATGATGATAGAAATTCTAATCCATCAAAATGTTGGTGATGAGCTTCATCTTTTTTTTTTTACTTGGATCGGTCGGGAGTCAGCTCCCTGGGTGTGAAATTGACTTTCTATTTTTCTTTTCATGAAATCCAAGCCCACTGTTGGGTAATTTTTTTTTCATGAAACTTGAAGTTAATAATAAAACTGTATTTTTTAAGGTTAAATTGTTCTCTTTTTTCGTCTTGGACAATCCCTTAACCTATGAGTTTGATTCTTTTAAAACAATTTAGCAGAAAGTAGAACAAAGAAACAAAATGTAATTGGTAGTATTAGAATGTACTTGGTGTCATACATTTAGTTGAAAATACTATTTTTCCCCTCCATAACATGTAATAACTTCTGAGCACTTTTATGGGAGAGAGTAAGAAAAAATGTTAATCAACTTTCTTTATATCCATTTAGATGCTATACCACACATAATATCACATTTTGCATTAAGATAGTGATTTGATGGTGATCCTCATGTGCATGTAAACACTGGAATGTGACTTCCACTTACTTTCATGACCTCTTGGCTCAAGACACAACCTGCTACTTTTGATGCTTTTACCTAGTGGATTTGATCGTTTCTTGGTATACTTCCTCCAAAAGAATTATCCCACTGCTCTTTGCTTAATGTTAGATTTCTCTGTCTGCTACCATTCTCGTTTCCCAGCTGTCTCCAAGCTATGGTGCTTTATTTGAAATTGTGTGCCAGTGTTCCTTAAACTATTGCTTTTCTCCATCTTGTTTACATTTGCCCCAGATGAACATATAGCGTGAGTCACCGGATCACAGGAATTTAGGATTCAAAGGCAGTTTAGGAATCTTCCTTCCTGTTCAGTAACATTACTGGAATTTGTATCTGTATCTTCTCATTTCAAATTCAGCTCCCTTTCTCTAATCCATTTAATTTTTCTATGCATTTAAACACATATTCTCCTCTTAGGACCAAATGGCTAGCCCAGTAGTCCTCTGTATTAGCAGGCATTCCTTTAATTCTCTTAGACTGTCTGGAGAAATATTAGGTGATCTACTAAAGTGCAGACTGTCTTAGGGCAAGCATGATGCTACATTCTTTATGAAATTGAAATGTCAGAAGGAGAGACATAGAATGCAGCATTCCTTTGATTCTAGTCCCAGCTCTGGTGCCAGCCAGCTCAGCAGCCTTGAGGGAGTCACTCTGGAACTCATCTTCCCTCTTCAGCTTTCAAATGAGAGGTCTGGATGTGGGCTAAGAGTCGTTTTGCTCCCTAGGACCTTTCACTTACAGTGTTCATTTACCGTGACCCCCGATCGGTCTCCTTGCCTCAATTCTTTTCTCTTCACAAATGGCTGCATCCTCTATGGGGCAGTCACATTGATGTCTTGTTCTTCTTTGCACAGCATGCCATCTTCCATTGCCCAACTTTTGCCACCATTTGTGGAATCTCCTCATTTCCACTTTGTGAATCCTTTGCTTTCTTCAAGATTCACTTTAAACCCTGCACACATTTTCTGCCCTCAGCCTTTCTGGGTCTCTCCAGGGGCCGTGCTTGGTCCACAAGGTGGTTTGTACTTGCTTGTGTCTTTGTATCAGAAGGGCTTTAGCACATAAGATATGCATACTCGGTGATTGATATATTGATGATGCAGTAAATAAAAGGTCAGCCTCAGAGGTACAAACACCAGGGTTCAAATCCTGCCTGTAACACATCCTGACTGTGTTAGATTTGGGAAGTCACTTAACCTGTCTGTGCCTTGGGTATTTTTATAAACTATGTTGTAGAATAATTGCCAATCTGCACATTATTATTGTGGAAAAATCCTTACTCCATTAAAATAATGGCAGAAAGCTGGTCAAAAACGAAAAACAAAAAAATTATAAATGTATTATAATTTAAATTTGGAAATGTGAAAATAGGATGTGTTCCTCAACACTTAATATGGTTATACTTCTTTCAAGGACCTTCACGAAAGAGTATACATTTTTCGGTTATTGAAATTCCCTGTTTTTTTCATAATCTAGCTGGATTCCTCAAAAGGATAGTACTTCTGTTTCTTGTGATGGTGGTGGGAGAAGTCCTGGAGTTCTTGTTACAGTGACAAATATTTATGTTCGACAGATTAACGCACCATCCACCATTATTGACAAGTACGCAGGCAGATCTTCTCATCCACCAAAAGAGATGGAATAAAATGGGGAAATTCAAAAATCAAAAAATGTATATTCTTGGGCTATAGTTTCTCAAACATTATCTCATTTGGACCTCAAATAACCCTGTTAGATAGGTGCTATTATTAACTTCATTTTACGGTTGAGAAAAGAGAGGCAAAAAAAGTTTAATTGTCTTTCCTAGAAAGTTTCTGAGGATGGATTTGAAATCAGTCTTCCTGACTCCAGAACAAGCCCTCTTGTGTTCCCTTGGACACAAACGGCCTCATCAAAACAGTTATCATTTAAAAAAAACAGATTCATAAGCCCTAGCTTGAGAGCTCCTAATCCTGTTTTTCATCTTCTGTCAATGCATTCTTAACTTTAAACCTCTAGAGGTAAAATGATCTGCCTGGGATCACTCAGCCAGCACTCAGTCGTGCGGCACTCACTCAAGCCTGAATGTTGCCTAGCTACTTGACCATTGCACCATGTTGTCATCTCCTGTGATGGTGATGATCACTTGATTATTCAACATGGAAACAATATGAAAATTTCTAGTCTTATTAATATGGGCAGCTAGATGGTGCTGCAGTGGACAGAGAACTGGGCCTGGAGTCAGAAGACTCATCTGAGTTCAAATCTGGCCTCACATACTTACTAGTCTTATGAATTACTTAGAAGTTGTCATCACCTATTTTGAAGTTAAAAGTGGTTCAATATGGAAGTTAGATTTATGTAAAAGAGGATGTAAAACTGTTTCCAGATCTTTCTGTCTCTGTTTTCCTCCCCTTCTCATTCTCCCTCTTTGTATATGTATACACACACATACTTTATGTCTGTTGTGATAGAGCTTAAAGATTTAAAAGTTTTATTCTTAATCCCACAAAAGCCATGTGCTTTAATGAGAGAATCATCCTTGATTTTTAGCAATTTTTGGAATTTTAGTGTGATATTGTCATCTAAATACTATGGAAACTGAAATGTGGATCTTAATATATCTTTTCTTTTGTAAGTATATGATACATCAGTTTCAAGAGGACATATCAATGAGACAATGAAACCCCATGTTTATTAAGATTTTGTAATAAGTTGGTGGTATTTCCACAGACATTTCATTTCTACTTTTGTATTTAATGATGCCTCACACAGAAATTAGAATTTTTAACCAAATTTTTTTTTTATTGAAAAATATTGATAGTTTACTATCTACCTGTCAGTGGTAATTGGATCACCTAGACTGTTACCCATTTTAGCCATGTATATATTCATATATATATATATTCATATAGAATTATAATTTAAATTCAGTATGCTTTAGAATACATTTGGAAAATCACAATGACTCAGTTCAGTTTTATCCATTTTGCAAAGAATGTTCCATTTATTGATTCTCCTCCATTCTCCTTTTAAAGTGTTAAAAGAAAGAGGACTTGACTGAAAAACTAAGGCTGTTAGTAAAGATCTATAAATCAAAAAAGACTGGGCTTGTCATGTCATTATGTAAAACAGACCCCTGAGGGACAAAGGGAAACTGCTAATGCCATGATTCCTGTACTGTATTCTACTGGGAGCAGGGATAATGGTGGCTTGTTGGCAACTGCATACAAGGGAATCTTAAGTAGCTGTGGAAACATGAACTCCTAACCATACAGTATCCCTCTTGGTACATTAGAAAGGAAAGGAGATAGTGTGGTTGGAAGCATTTTTGAACAAAAGTACAACTGAACCTTAACTTGAGATAGATATACTCTTTCACAGATAAAACATCTACTTTAATGTTCCATTCATGACGATGCATGCTTTCTGTGGGCTTTATTCCTTATTAAGAAAAATGCATGGTTATATACATAACAAGATGCTCTTACATTTTTATACATTATCTGCAATTATCAGCTGGCATTATGTGCAAAGAAATTGCTTGTGGCATGGGTATAGATAACATTTTTATGATGACCTCTGATTTTTTATGGCTGGAATTTTATACTGATCGTGAGCAGGGGATTGCTGGAGTCAGCTCAGATTGGTTCATGATAGTTGATTGTTCAATTTTCAGTGTGAGCATTTATACATTGGAAATTAGCAGATGCTACTAATTGCGTAGATTTTTTGTTTTGTTTCTTTTCTAGACTTAAGAAAGTGATGAAGATAATTCTGGGTATTAAAAATTTATCAACACTCTACAGTAATGAATAATAGTGAATTTAGACTGAACCAATCTAAAATTTGAGGAAAACATGATCAGAACTTGAACAAGAAATAGATGGCAGGTATTTTGCTGATATTGCTGATATTGTTGATGATGGGACTTCAGGTCAAATATCTGGAATGCCTTATGTGCCTTGCTTTTAAGGATAAATTAGTCAGAACTGGATATGCCAGTGTTAAGGGCACAAGGTCTCTGAGGTAGTTAGTTTAAGCTGTAACCTGCTAGGTCAAGTGAATTTGTGTCGACCAGTGTGAAATCATTAGCTGTGGTGCCCTGATCACTTAAGGGGATGATAACTGTGTGAGCTAAATTCAGTGCAAAAGGAAACATGTTGAGTTATCTCTTGGGGAAAAAATAGTTTCATACTAAAGAGGGCTTAAATAAAAATAAATCACCAATATTATACTGCAGTAAGATGATATATGAGTCTAATATATGAAATTTTAATCTCCATCTTAAAAAGAAAAAAATGAAAATTCCCCACGTAATAGATGTTTTCACTTAATTTCTAAAAACTGCCCGTTTTTGAAATATATCCAAGCATGTTTTTGAAAGAAGGATTTATTTGAAAGTGAGTAAATTCTTTTGATTATGCGTTAATGCATACCCATATGACGTATACACACACGTTAGCAGGTCAGACTTGGTTTACTTTGAGTGTGCCATTTGGTGTTTTCTGTCCTTTGCTTCACACTTATTAGTAGTTTGAAATTATCCATGATAACTCTGTTGACCTGACTTTCACCAGTGCTACTGGGATTGTTGCTGTTTTCATTTTCACGTATTTAATTGTTTTGTGTCGTATATCAGGATGACTATTTTTCTTACCTTTTCATTATTCCTGCCACTTTCTTTTTGATGGATTTCTTTGAATTTTACACATTTTCATTATCTTTCTGAAACTATCTGTTAATTGATTTAGATCATCCTGAAGTATTCTAGGCCTTGTAGTTGAATGGAAGGTATTGCTAGTCCATGCTTCTTAAAATTCATATTTTTTCTGGGAATGTTAGTATATGAAAATATATATCTCTGTGTTTTAACGTATACCATGTTAAATATTTATAAGAACAACATATTTGAAATAGATTTGGATTCAATCTGCACAGCATAAAGAATGTAGTCACTGAGGATCAAAGGTCATCCTGTGATTCTTTACTGACAAAAGATATATGAGACTTCATATTTTATTTGCCATTTACTTTTTATCCATATAATTTAATAGTTTAGACTCCATATCTTAATCATCCATAGCTCTGCTGTGTGGCAGTTATGCTAAAAGTAAAGCATTTTCAGTTATGAGATAAGTGAGGTTGACAAATCTACTTCAATATTGCCCCAAGGAAGCAAAACGTCTATAGGAATACATGCCAATCAATAAGAGACCATTTTAAAATAGACCTTCTTTTAGCTTTAAAGTAAGTAAATTCAACTCACTTTTTTAGCTTGTTCTATATTCAGAGCATATTGGGTAAAAACTGACTTGGTTGGGGATGGGGGGAAGGAAGAATCCCCAAAATGAAGCAGAGAATATTTTTATATGCAAAGAGTCAAGCTCCATCAAGTATAAAGTCCTAGGCCTCAGCTCCTACTTGGGATCCAAGATCCTGGCATTCTTTTGGGAAGTGTTAAGAATACAGAACTTTGTTGTTATTTTACCAACTGGATTATTACAGAATTAACCAGTTTAGGAACAGTTTAAATTGTTTTTATTTTCATTTTATCTCACTTAGAATCCAATTGTAAATTTTTCCATGAGATTTGTTAAGAATAAAGCATTACAAATTTGGAGATGGAAATGTAACTGATGTCCCCTCTAAGAAAGGGAGAGAGTCTTAATTCCCTGGTTGTTCCTTGTAGCATCTCAAATGAGCCCCTAGGAGTGTTGGCCATTTCTTAGACCTTTCCAAAAAGACTATCTTTAAACTATATGTAGATTTAGGTCGTTTGCATAGCTGGAAAATACATGCTGTGATCCTTGTGGGATTAATCATATGGGCTAGAACTGGCATTCATTATGTGAATAAATTCCTCAGTTATCAATGCCTGGATAGCAGAAAAAAAAGGAAATCCTTTTCATACTCAGTGAATTGAAATAGGGCAGAATAGAAATATAACTCATTTGTGATTAGTGTGGCCTCTCTGGTAGAACTTTTGCTGCTTATTTCCATTGGGCCAGTCATCATATTTGACATGATTATAACTTCTGAATAGTGAGAATTCAGTTATATCCCTTTCAGTGACTTCAGGGGAGTCATTGTTCGCACTAATCAAGACCTAGCTGTAGAGTTGTGAGGAGGACTTGGGCATTTAAATTTATTGCTAGTCCTGAGTTACCCATGGTAATAGGGTTCAAAGATATAATTCAGAGATATAATATATAATTAAACTTCACTGATGATTCCCAAACTACATTTTATACAATAATTTAAATTCTTTTATTTCTAAAATGTATTAGCCTAACAAGAATTAAAAAGAAAAAATCTAACTATGTTTTTTCCTTAAGCTTCTTTCCCCCTCATCTTATTGCTATAATTCCCATTTCTCGAATTATATTAAATCATAGTGATAACGATGGAATGGCTTCGAGCCTTTCTCTATTACATATAATACTTGCTTTTGGTTCCAGATACTATTTCTCATATTAATGAAAACTTCATTTACTCCTAGTTTTTTCAATATTTTAAAAACAGAAATAGGTATTACATTTTATCAATTTTTTTCATTTCTTTATTCCATTGTTGTTTTTTTAATTGACAATATTAATTATGGTTATAGTTTTCTCAATATTGAACCAACCCTGTCTTCCTAGCATAAATATAATCTGGTCATAATGTATAATCTTTTGAATATGTTGCATCGGTCTCTTTGCTGATATTTCATTCAATATATTTACATCCATACCCAGGAATATTGGTCTTTGTTTTGGGATTCCCCCACATGCACTGTTTCTCTCCCTCGTCTGTATGATTTGTCTCATTGAAAGAGTTAGAATGAATGTCTTCTTTACCTATTTTTCAGTTTCGGTGAAACTAAAGTTAATTGTTCTTTGACTGTCTAATAGAAATAACTCATAAATTCATCTGTTCCTGGGAGTTGTTTTTTTCCTTGGGAACTCCTTTGTAATTTGTTCAATTTCATTTTCTGATGATGGGGTCATTTAAATTCTCTATTTCTTATTTTGTTAAGCTGAATATTTGGTATTTCGTATATACCTACCATTTCATTTAAGTTATCAATTTTGTTTATTTTCTTTTTATTCATTCATTTATTTATTTATTCATTCACTTATTTGTTTATAAATGTTCTACAATCACTATTTATTTCTTTGTTTGCTTATTTATTTATTTATTTATGAATGTTCTACAATCACTTCCTTAAAATTAAGATTTTTATCCCTGCCCCCCGCACCTTCCCCCGGTACTCCCTCCCTCCCCATGACAGTGTACAATCTGTACAGGTTGTACATATACTTTCCTATTGAGCACATTTTCACTATAGTCATGCTATGTAGTCACATTAAAATAAATGGAAGAAATCATATAAGAAATCAAAACATAATACACTAAAACCCACACACACACAAACTTGATCTGCTACATTCTGCGAATGACTTCTATATTTCTTTTTCTGAGTGTGGGAGGCATTTTGCCTTAGAAAATCGTCATTGGGATTTTTTTTTCTGTAAGTTCTTGTGATATTACAAAGTTCCAAGT
>JAQQSK010012327.1:0-11927 GCA_028658325.1 Potorous gilbertii | reverse complement strand
AAACTGAGCTTAACAATCAAACTAGTGATTCTCCTAATTATGTTAACACTTCAGAAGCATTCAATTTTAAATGAAGTCTTTGAAAACATTACCAAGTGCAGTAGTTCTAACAGTGTTATCCTGCTGCTTTACAGAACACCAGTGACTTTTCTTCCTTGGAACAGAGAACAGTACACACTGCTTTTTTCTTCCAAAATGAATGTCTTAGCCATACTATTGCTGCTGTCAGTAGATGCAGTGCTGAATCCTGTGGGGTTACAACATAGTGTCCTTTGCAAACAGAATAAATGGACTATAATATTTAAATACAAGAGAAATATTGACAACTAGTATAGATAGGGATGTATTTCCTTCCAATTAATTGTACTGATTTACCTAGTCTGGCTCTTCATGACCACAGTTTCACATTTCCTAGAACAACATGGGTTTACAAGAGAGTTTAACCTCTCTTCCCAGGTTAAAAAAAAAAAGCAAACAACTCCAATATGTTAAATTAATGTTCCTCTTGGGTTACCACTTGTTATAACATTTAGAAAATAGTGTAGCATGGGAGAAAGAACATTGACTTGAGTTTTAGGGCTGATGTCCAAGGTAATTTCTAGCTCTAAGATTCAATGAGAGTATGATTCATTGTTAGGTCAGTAGTCAGTAAGCATTTACTAAGTGCCTAGTATGTCCAATACTGTGCTTAAGTAGTGTGGTTAAGAAGACTGGGATTCAATTAACACCTCTGATATTTTTTAAATTGATATCCTGTGAATAAATCACTTACTTTCTCTGAGTTTCTATTTCCTCAATTGCAAAATGACAACATTGAACTAGATGACTTTTGAAGTTCCTTCTTCTTCTAGATCTATGATCTTTAGCTATTTTTTTAAACCTTTCTATTCTCCCTAACAGATTACACGGATGATCTACAAGGATTTATTGCATTCCCAAAGGATGAAAGCATTGTACCAGACTCGGGAAAAGGGGAGAGAAAATAACATAATGGTTAGGCAATCTCTAGTTTCCAAAAGCTTTTCAGTCTAATTGGCCAAGGCGTACTATGTAACCTCTTCTCCCTAAACTATCCCTCAAGGATTCTAGATCCAATCATGAGAATCAGAAGGTGCTGTATCAACAGTCTTCAAAACTCAACTTTACTGATGCCTGGTTTTCATACCTTATGAGTCAAGACTATATTGGAAATATTTGCATTTGGTAGTTTCTATCCTATTTAAGTTGGCAAAATAGCTCAGCTGCTGTTAGAGTAATTTATTTTTCAACACACATCAAATAGGATCAAGATCTTATGTTTTCTCAACTTCTGAAAGACCCCAGAGGTATTAAAAAATCAGGCCTTGAATCATGCCCTTAGGGAGTCTCAGTGTGAAGGGGGAAAAGCATCAAGGTTTCTTTGCATTGATTAATATCCTACCACTCCATTCCTCTGACTCTTTACATGTTTTATTAAGTGTCTGCAGGATGGCAGTGCCCCTACCACCATTGAAAACTCCTAGTGTATTATTCTCATACCATGCTTCTCTCTCCAGTAGACAGACCATGTTTAAGAAATACTAAAAGTACTCATGAATTTCAGGTCCTTGGATTGGTGAAAAATCCTTATCCCATCCCACCCCCCAACAACAACCACAAAAACCCTCACAATGAAGCTTTAAAAAATAAGTTGCTGAGTTGTTTTTAGTTTAACTGTGATTTGCTGTTGTGATTCTATGCAGTGTCTTTGAGTAGGGTTGTCAGTGATGTCACCCACTCTTCTTTCTCCAGCTCATATGTATGTGCTTGGTTTATTCATCCCAGTCTTTCCCTTAGGTCTCTCTCCTTGGGTATGGTTTTCTCTCTAGACATTCTCCTGGTTCTTCCTTTCAAAGACTGTTGAAAACAATGGAAAGTGGCAAAGGCATTGCCCCTATCATTCTATCATTCCCTCACCCTCTCATATCCCCCTCCCCCAGTCAGAATGTTGACTTGTGGCCAGGGTGGGGGAGGGGGGCGCTGGAGTGGGACAGGGAAGGAGGGAAAGAAATAGGAGAGAGAGAGAGAGAGAGAGAGAGAGAGAGAGAGAGAGAGAGAGAAGAGTGTGTGTGTATGTGTATTTTGAAAACAGCTGCATAGGTGCATGAATTTACTCTAAGGAGGGATGGTAGAAAAGCTAAAGGGGGTGGGGGAAGGAGAAATCACTGTCTCATGGGTCTCCAGAGTGGTGCTGCAGTAACATAATATCCTTGCAATACACTTGGTACACATTCTGCTCAGACAGCTCTGGTTCTGGAATCCAGTGCTGAATATTTCATGGCTGGCACTGCTTCCCCTTGTGGCTTCAAACTCTACAAGTTTCCAGCTCTGCTGCTTGTTAGGGTGGTTTCCACCCTGCTATTGATTCTGAGCACTGCTTCTAGCCAGGCATGTTCCTTCTGTAAGCTTTCACAGTGTTCAAAGTGCTTTAGTCTAATATGGCATTTCTATAAATCAAATCAAACTTCCCAGTTCCTAGATTATGGCAAAACCCCTAGAGGGGTTGAGGAAGGGCAAAATGCTGCTAGACCACTGCCTAAAAACCAGCAGACAGTCACGTCATGTATCTTGATCTCTTTGGCCAACGCAGTCATTAGCTAGTAATATTCTTTTATCTCATTCAGTTCAACAACTTATATTTCACAAATGATTTTTGACCATCTACTATGTGGAGAGAACAACTACAATAGATGTTTAGTTTAAATAAGCCATGGTTCCACAGCTCTTACATTTAAAGAGCTTAGAATCTATAGCCAACTGGAGATATTCCCATGTTTCCTTGGTATGTGAGGATATAGATGTGACTTGTGTATTGAATCAGCAACGGTATGCAATTACCCCCTTGAGATGTGAGAATGCTTGTTTTACTTTGCAGAAATCTTGTCAATGACAATGCCAGGAATTTATTCCCAGAATTTTTTTTCAACATCTTAGGCTTCTTCTATACTCAAATGATAGCTATTTCTAGGATCTAAAAGTTAAATATTGTCTATAAAGAAGACAAATGGAGTTAACTATTGGTTGGCATGCATCAGCTATTTAACATTTTAGGGAAATACCAATATACACTAATAAAAGTCTTTAAAATAATTTTGTTTTGTGGATATACAGGAAAGGTTCTGAGCAAAATTGTGATATAAAGTTTCAAATCAATTCCAGTCAATAAGTATTTACTAAGCATTGCCTTACTATGTGCAAGATATTGTGCCATAAGAGACAAAAAACAAAGAACATTCTCTTTCCTAAAACAGCTTATATTTTAATTGGGGAATACAATTTTTACACAAATAAACATCAAACTTCCACTTCAATGAATCTGTGATCTCACTGATATTCCCTCTAATGATAGCGCTCACAATTGATCCATATCTGTCCATTTTGTGTAACTCTTGACTGTATCTTCATATAAATCTTATACAAGGGATCCACTCAATCATGCTTAGGGCAGAATTTCTGGGTATCTTTATGTGACTACCAAAGGAACATGTGGCTTTTCATCAGTTAGTTGTCTCTCAATCTTGCTAAGCTAATGGACCATTTCTCTCCTCACCCCTAGACAAATATTTTTCTGATATATCCTTTGCAGCATTTCTCCTGCACAGTTCATCATTTTAATTTTTACTTACTTATATCCTACACATATAAATCAAATTCTAGGTAATTTGAGGAAAGAAAGGGCATGAAGATAGATAGCTTGTGGCTTCAGACTACTATTTCTATGGCTTTTCCTTACTTCTGTGGCAGCTATTCCTTCTTCTTGTTTTTATATAGGCAATTTGCTTTCCCTTATGGAAACTGCTTTCAAAAAAAAAGCTTTAAAATCATTTGCCCTCTCTGAGAACAAATAATGGACAGCAATAATAAGAATATTAATAATTTATCACCTAGTATGAAATGAAATCATTGATTACCTTTCACCTTATGGAAATTTTAAGGCTTATTTCTTTTTCAAAAAAAATTATTTAATGATTAATGTGAAAATATGGTTAATAAGAATATACATGTAAAGCCTATATCAGATTGCATGCCATCTTGTGGAGGGGCAAGAGGAAAGAGGTAGAGAAAATTAAAAACTCAAAAGTTTTATGGAAGTGAATGTTGATAACTAAAAATAAATTAATTAAATTTTTAAAAATTGTTTATCTTTAACATTCATTTTTTAAAGAAATTGAGTTCCAAATTTGCTCCCTCCTACCCCTCCTACACTCATTGAGAAACAATATGGTTCACAATTATATATGTGAAGTTATGTAAAACATATTTTCATATTAACCATTTTGAGAAATAAAATAAAAAGCAAGACATATAAGGAAAGTGAAAAAAAAAAGTATACTTCAACTGCACTCCAAGTTCATCAGTGTTCTATCTGGAGGTGGACAATATTTCTCATCATGGTCTTTGAACTTGTTTAAGCCTTATTTCTAACAATAAGATGAAAAACTTTCAATCATTTTGAAAGAATCTCAAGCCTCCTGACCTCCTGAATCAAATTAAACCACATAGGTAATGAGTTATATCCATTTCAGTAATGGTAGGGCAAGATGGATGGTGAGATCAAGTGGATAGTGGAGTTAATCTATCAACACTAACATAACTGAAGACCATAAATGAATTTTGAGTATATTTGCAAACGCTTCCCAAAAAATGAGCTTTCATTCTGTTGAGGTCTTCTTAAAGCATGCATCTGACAATGTCACTGTTGCTCCTACTCAATCAACTCCAGTGAGTTCCTGTTATCTCCAGAATTAAATATAAAATCGTTTGATTAAAGCCCTTTACAAACTGGCCTCTGCCTTCCTCTCCAGTCTTCTTGTGCTCTGTTTCCTTCCATGTAGTCGGTGATGAAATGATTCCTTGCGCAAGACCCACACATTTTCATTGACTGTTTCTATGCCTGTAATGTTTTCTCTTCTCATCTCCTGCCTTCTATGGCTTCCTTTCAACTTCAATTCCAATGTTTCCTTTTGCAAAAGGTCTTTCTCAGTGTCCCCACCTCCTCCATGACAGTGTCTTCCCTGTGATATTACTTCCTATTTCCTCTGTATATATTATGTATGAACATAGTTCTTTGTATATTATCTCCTTTCTTAGAATATGGGCTCCTTGAAGGCAGGGCCTGTTTCTGCATTTCTTTGCATTGCCAGTGCTTACTATGTGCTTATTAATTAATGCTTGTTGGCTTGACTTGACTGCTGTAGTTGTAGCTTTTTAAATCACTTAGGTAGGAAAAGAACAAGTGCCAAAAACACGTTTGCATAGCATCTGTTCCTTCCTCACAGACCTAGGAAGTGACTCAGAGTCCCTTTGGAACACTAGGCTCCCCTGTGAAGTCACTTGAAAGCACTGGGAGTTCTTGTAGAAAACGTATTTGTTGAGAAAATGAAACTGGGTGTAACAGAGCTGACAAGGGAGACTAACAGACTGCCCTGGGAAATGAAGCATACCTGCAAGAAAATTAAAAAGTGACTCCCAAGAGCTTTTCAAAAGGACTGAGATATTTGAATGCTATACATGATATTGATAGAAAATAGTTATTTCCATAAAGCCAGGTTCTCTGTTGATATTCTGTTCAGCATAGGAAGTTCCCTGTAAGAAAAAGGTAATTCAAAGGAGAGTGAAGAGAGCCTTATTGAGATAACCCCAACTGTCTATCATCACATTATTGGTGGGGGGAGAAGGTAGAACAAGGACTTTTTAAGTATCTACTATGTCCTAGGCATGGTGCTAAGCACTTTTCTTTTACTCCTCACAGTAACTCTGTGAGATAGGTGCTCCTATTATCCTGATTTTCCATTTTAGGAAACTGAGGCAGACAAATCATGAGTGACTTGGCCAGAGTTACACATGAGGCTAGATATGAACTCAGGTCCTCCTGCCTTTGAGCCCAATTCTCTACACAATATAAAGGAAAGTCAGATGAGTAACTTGGTCAGTAGCTTCAAGTAAGAGTCTCATTGACACAGACATTTTGTGTAGCTCTTTTTTATTTCTGCTCCTGAAGAAGAGGAATGATATTTTCGTTAAACAAATGTTTTTATGCATCTGCTCTGTACCAGGCATAGGGTTAGGCATAAGCGATCCAAAGATAAAAAAGAGTATGGCGCAGTAAAAAAAAAAAATTCCAGTCTTGGAGTCATTAGGTGCTAGTTTAGGTGACATTCCATCTCTGTGGGTCTCAATTTCCCTATCTGTAAAATTAGGGCACTAGGCTATTTCTAAAGCCCAAACTATTTTTTTTGGATCCTAGATCCATTTGTCAGTCTAGTGAAGCCTATACACCCCTTCTTAAAAAAAAGGTTTTTAAGTAACTGAAGGAAATTAGTTGCAGTTAGAAGTTAGTGAAAATAAAGATGTAACTTTCTTGGCTATCCAGTTCTATAGAACTCCTGAAGCTGAAGTTCTATGACTTCTAGATTGAGTCTGTTCTCTCCAGAATTGAATGTATGATGCTATGAATAATTTCTACCTTCAAAGAGTTTACATTCTACTAAGGAGAAGCATTATGCATAAAGATGAGTAATTACATAATGTATACAAAATAAATGCAAAGAGAGATGAATGAGCATAAACAATTGGAGAAATCAGGAAAGGTTTTTCGTTAGGAGGTAGGACCTGAGCTTAGATTTGAAAGGAAAGAGGACTTCCAAGACGAGGAGTTGAAGAGGAAGATTATTCCAGGTATCTGTCAGCCTGAGCAAAGGCATGGAAATGCGAGATGGAATGGTATGAAGAAGGGAGGAATAAAGGAGTTAAGCATCTGCTTTGTGCTAAGCACTTTAGAAATAATATCTCACACAAGGAACTAGCCTGGAACGTAAATAATATGAGGGAGAATGATGTATCATCAGCCTGGATGTTGTCCTTGTTTGGTCTTCATTCTCAAAGAGGTCCATGATATGAGGGAGGTAATGGCATTACACATAAGTGAACTGGATTTCAGTGAGGGAAGACTGTACAAAGTCACCAGCCTCACCTTCGCCTCCAGAACCATCAGGGTCCAGTAGTCAGATATAGATAAGAAAGACTGGGGATGACCCTGGATACATTGGGGACCTTGGCCTTTTTAAGCTTTGGTCTTTAACAGATCTCAATTTGACTGAGGCAAGACCCATTCAATGAGAGAGGTGGGTTCCAGATTGTGAAGGCTTTAAATGCCAAACTGGGGAGTTTTTGTTTTATGCTACAGGCCATAGGAGATCACAGGAGCTTCTGGAATATAGAAGCAAGATAGAGCTATGCTTAGGAATATCATTTTGCCAGCTATGTCAGAAGATGGTCTGAAGAAAGAAAAGGCTTGAGATCGGGAAGTTAACCGAGAGGTAATTACAATCATCTAGACAAGAGATGGTGAAGGCCTGAAATTTGGTGGTGGCCATGGAGTGGGAGTAGGGGGAGAGGGAAGGATGAGAGGTATTTTATGGAAGTAGAATCAATAAAACTTGGTAATTAATTGGATATAGTAGGGCTGAAGGAGAGCGAAAAGGTGAAAGTGGTTCAGGTTTTGAATCTGAATGACTGGTGGTATTGATGGTATTTTTAATAGAAAAAGGGAAGTTAAGAAAAAATGCATGCTTAGTGGTAAAGATAATGAGTTCTGTTTGGGATAAGGCGACTTTATGATGCCTTTGGGACTTCCAGATGGAGGTGCCTAACAGGCTGTTAGACATATGGAACTGGTCACTGAGGAGAGAGATAAGGCCTAGATATATAGACTTGGGAGTCACCTACATAGTCACAGTTGAACCTTGGGAATTGATGAGATCACTGAAAAATAATACAGACAGGAGCTGACCCAAGGCAATACTGGAATATACCCATACATGACTGGTTGGGGATCCTGCAAAGTTTAATGAAAAGATCTATTAGGCAAGTTAGAAGGACAACTAAGAGAAAGCAGTATCTTAAAAACCCAGTGAGGAGAAAATATTTGGGAGAAGAATGGGGTCCACGGTGTCAAAAACTGAATAGAGATCAAGAAGCATAAAGACTGAGAAAAGACCCTTCAGGTTCAACATGAAAGATTTCAATTACTGAATAAATTTAGATTATCAAAAGTGAACTCTCTCAACAAGAGAGTTTTTCAGGATGCCTACAACTATAGATTTTTACAAGTAGGGGAGATTCTTGGATATCAGAATGACTTAAGTATGGGCTGTCCCAAAGGTAGGGAGTGGGAGATTAGAGTAGCACCCAAGGTTTTTTCCCTAGGACACTAAAGCCCCATGAATAAATTTTTCCATGTGTTTTTTAAACCAAGAGAACATGTTCTCCACTGGTCAAGGAAAAAGGCATTTTGGTTTCCATAGAGGACAATCAATGAGAGTTATTTAAAGAGGAAGAACTTTATATATGCCTAATATGTTTTGCAATATCACAAGCTACCAAATTTCCTTTCATCTTTTCCCAGTATTTTTTCCCTTTTCTCTCTACCCTGACCTCCCTAACCTTTTCAAAAATCTAACTCAAAAATATTTCTTTGAAGCTTTGCCATCACCATCATTGGTCAGATTACTGGTAGAGAGAGAGAGTGGTTGAGACAGACAAGCAAAATCCAGGACAATAGAAAGAGTGTAAATTATTTTTTTCTCTCAGTACACAATTGTGTGTATGTATATACATGTACATGTACATGTATGTATAAAGTGTGTGTTCACACACAGAGATACACATATAAAACTCCTTGAGATTTGAACAAAAGCATTTGCAAAATTCTATATAGCTCCTGGCATACTCCAAGCTGATGACAAGGTTATATAATACAACTTAGAGAATTATTTAATAATAGTAATAAATTTATCAACATGTTAAAATGTGTTAGTAAGAATATCTTTTTAAAATCTTAATTCATAAATTAGCAGTTTCTCCATCAGTTCTAACTCACACCTCCATCTGTAATTTTCCTTTGCTTTTATGGTGATCACGAATCATGAGCTGTTACCATAGGAACAGATTCATCATATAAAACAGTCAGCCTAATAGACACAAAACCAATACATCACAAACATTAATATACAGCATCTTGACTTTTCATTTGTTTTGAAAAATAAATACCTTCTCTTCTGGTTACCCTTTTTCACCTGTGTTCTAAAGGATATCAGTTTTATTAAATGTGCTTAATAACATATTTAACAACTATTGCATGAAAAAAGTAAGTTATATTTTTAAGAAATACATCTTATTTGCTTTTGGAAATTTTTAAATTAAAAAAAATCATTTTCTTTTCTTCCCTTTCCCCCATCCCATCATGGTGGGGGGAGGGGGTAAAAATCTCTTTTAACAAATGTATATAGTAAAGCAAAACAAATTCTGATATTGGTTATGTACAAAAATATGTCTCATTCTGTATCTTGAGTCTAGCACCGGTCCGTCAAGAGGTGAGGAGCACACATCATCATCAATTCCCTGGAACTCTGGTTTTTGCATTGATCATAATTTTTAAATCTATTGATATGGTTAATTTTATGAGGCTGTCAACATCATATAAATTTTGTGCAGATGTTACATTATTTCATTCAATGGACTGATTTTTTTCCAAATTATCCCTTTCATAATTTCTTAAAAGCAAAACAATATTCCATTATATATATATTATATATGAAATAATTTGCTCAGGCATTTTCTCAATTGATGGATACCACCCCCGATTTCCAGTTATTTGCTACAAAAAAAGAGTTGTTAAAATATTTTTTGTACACAATGAATACCTTTTCTCTTTCTTTGATATCTATGGAGTATAAACCTAATAGTGTCATAGTGTTATGACTGGATGGAAGGGAATACTGTTTACTAACTTTGGGGGCGTAATTTCAAATTGTTTTCTAGAATGGCTGGACCTATTCATATACTGTCACCAACAGTGCCTTAATATGCCTGTTTCCCCCAATTCCTCCAGCATTTATCACTTTCACTTTGCATCAACTTTATAAATTCAAATATGGGCATGAGGCAGAACCACAAAGTTGCTATAATTTGCATAATTATTAGTAATTCTGGAGTATTAGTTCACATGGTTATTGATAGCTTTGATATCTTCATTTTTGAAAAATACCTGTTACTATCCTTTTATCATTTATCAATTAGTGAATGGCCCTTAGAATACATCTTAAAAGTATGCAGAGATAGTAACTCCTGAACAAAATGGAATAATAACCATGGAATCAGAAGAGACCTTGCCCGATAGGTGACACTTCAGCTGAGCCTTGAAGGAAACTAGGAATTCTAAGAGACTTGTGGCATTTTTTTCTATTAAATCAAATATATGCAGTAAACAAAAAGAGGCAAAATGACGTTGTGTATAGATAATGAGCCTCTGAGTCAGTAAGGCCTGGGTTCAAGTCAATCCTCTAACTAATATTGCCTATATGACCTTCAGCAGGCCATATAACCTCTCAATTGACTGGGAAATTCTCTAAAACAATAAAGTGAAGAGTGGGTATCACTATTTTGGTATTAGGAATTGAAATTCTCTGAGAGGGACAAAATCCCCAGGTTGTGAAGGGATCCAGTCCAACAAACTGGCTCTTTTCTCCTCATACCTTCCTTCAAGTAAGTTTTAGACAACGCATGTAGTTTCTTGCCATAACTATTTCACAGACAGACAGTAGTAAGCCAATGATGGCAGTTGTTACTGATATTCATGTGGTCACCATTTTTTTTGCTTTTGTTAATTTTGTTTTTTTATTTTGTTTTGGCTCCTATCTAGGTCAGAGATTCCCTCCCCCTCCCCCCAGATTAGGTCTCCCCTCATCCTTTAAATATATTAAGAACTGATCTTTCATTCCTCTCCATATTTTTTCACCTCCAATATAGACTCCATGTAGCTGTTGGGGCCCATTTACTCATCACATATTCATTTTTTTGTATCATTTCTGCTTCCTCAATAAGCATGTCCATGAATAGGACTTTATAATTCAAATATAGTGGACAGCTCTGGTGATAAAAGACTTTGATATGTGTATACATATATATATATATATATATATATATATATATATATATGTATGATTTGGGGGGCCTATTTATTGTCCTGTATAAAAATGACATTCCTAAATGCTCTTGGGATGATTGCCTTTTGGGGTCTCTCATCAAGCTTTTTTTAAGTTTGTTTTACTTTCCACTACTTCTTGCTGTTCTGGATAGAGATGCTACTTGTGAGCTTCTACTATCCTATTATATAAGCTTTTAGATGAGATTTTATATTCTAAACTCATCTTGCCTTTGATTGACATCTCTCTACTTGGTAAATTGATCAACAATTGAGGTGATTCTTTTGTTCATCTCAATATAATAATTTATTTACATAAATTGAATATCTTTTGGAAATGGTTTAATCTATGTAAATGTTCACTCTTCTATCCATTTTCCATTATTTACGTTAGCAATATATTCAAATATATGACAAGAATTATTTTGAATGAATACCATATAATCCTCCTATTTTTACTATTTCTTCTTGTATCAAGTCACATTTTTAAACAAGTCAGTGCTCTGACACACACGTAGCAGATTTGGGAATGAATTCCACATCAGTGGAATGAATGAAGTAAAATTCCAAATTTATTTTATTATGCTTTTTTGATAACCAGTTTATCTGGCACCTCATGATTCTTGCTCCATAGGCTTCAAACTTCTATATATTCTACTATTCTGGGCTCTCTCATTTCTCACTTCTAAGCCATAATTGACAACATATATTTTATGTTGTCTTCATCTATGCTTATATTTATATTGAGGTCACTGCAAGTCATGTCATCATTGCCCTGATTTCATGGTCCTTTTTGAGAATGAAGGACAAACCACACACTGGGTCATTGGGTATCAAAGAATACATTAATATGGTTTGCAATTTTTGCAGGTTGTCATAGCATTTTTCTACTTCTTTGTTTGCCACAACAGATGTTAATGCAAAG
>JAQQSK010012326.1:0-11927 GCA_028658325.1 Potorous gilbertii | reverse complement strand
AGCTCCTGCCTGCTCTGGGAGCCTCTGGCCACCTGCTGCCTCTGCCACTGCCTCCTGAGGGGGCCTGAGTCCTAGAGACACTCGGCTACCCTCTCAGCCCGTCTCTCTCACTGACCTGCGAGTCCGTGGGTGGAGGGACCTTCGAGGCTGCTGGAGATTCTGGTCCCTTATGCCTGCTCGGATCTGCTCGCTCCTCTCAGTGCCACGTGGCCAGGGCAGGGGTGGGTTCTGCTCCTGTCCTGCATGTAATGGACCTTTGGGATCGGTTTTTCAGGGCTCTCTGGAACGGAAATCTCCTTCACTGTGTTGCTGTGCAGCTTCCACTGTTCCAGAATTTGTTGGGAGTTCTTTTTAGAGGAATTCCATGGGCTTTGTGTTCAGAGCTAGCAAATGTGACTCTTTCTACTCCGCCATCTTGGCTCCACCCCCGGGAACTTTCTATAAAATGATGAGCATTATCTATCTAAAACCCTCAGCAAGTATTATATGCAATGGAGATAAATGATGCATTTCCAATAAGATCAGGGGTGAACCAAGGGATGAAAACACTATTATTCAAAATGGAACTAGAAATATTATCTGTATCAGCTAGAGAAGATAAAGAAATTGAAAGAGTTAGAATAGGCAATGAAGAAACTAAATTATCACTCTTTCTAGATGATATGATGATATACTTAGAGAATCCCAAAGATTCAAGTACAAAACTACTTAAAATAATAAACAACTTTGGCAAACTTGCAGGTTATAAAATAAACCCACACAAATCTTCTGTATTTCTATGTATTACTAACAAATCCCAACAGCAAGCGATGGAAAAAGAAAACCCATTTAAAGCTAGTGTAGACAGCATAAAATATTTGGCAATCTAACTGCCAAAAAATAATCTAGTGACTAGACAAACACAATTAGAAGACAATTTTCATACAAATAAAGTCGGATCTAAGTAAGTGGAAAAACTGGTGCTCATGGGTAGACCAAGTCAATATAATAAAAATGACAATTCTATCTCAATTAATTTGCTTATTTAGTGCCATACCACTCAAACTCTTTGATAATTTTTTTTCTAGAGTTGGAATAAATATTATAAAAAATCATCTAGGAGAGCAAATGGCTCAGAATAGCAAGGGAACTAATGAAAAGAAATGCTGGGGAAGGTGGTCTAGCTCTACCAGATATCAAATTATATTATAAAGCATCAATTGTGAAAACTACTTGGTCCTGGCTAAGAAATAGAAGGGTAGACAAGTGGAATATGTTAGGTACTCAAGACACGGTCATCAATGAATATAGCAATCTACTATTTGATAAATCCAAGGACCTCAGCTTTTGGGATAAGTACTCACTGTTTGACAAAAATTGCTGGGAAAACTGGATAAAACTGTGGTGGAAACTAGGAATAGACCAATGCCTGACACAGTACACAAGAATAAAGTCCAAATGGGTACACAATCTAGGTATAAAGATTGATAGTATAAACAAATTAGTGGAGCAAGGATTAGTATATTTATCAGATTTATGGAGAAGGGAAGAATTTTTGACTAAAGAAGAGGTAGAAAGCATTATGAAGTCCAAAATGGATAATTTTGATTACATTAATGTGAAAAGTTTTTGCACAACCAAATCCAAAGCAACCAAGATTAGAAGGGAAGCAGAAAACTGGGAAAGAATTTTTATTACTAGTGTTTGTGATAAAGGTCTCATTTCTAAAATATATAGAGAACTGAGTCAAATATACCAGAATACAAGTCATTCCCCAATTGATAAATAGTCAAAATATGAACAGGCAGTATATATATATACGTATATATATATATATATATAGAGAGAGAGAGAGAGAGAGAGAGATAATCAAATGACAAAATGCTCTAAATCACTATTTATTAGATAGACGCAAATCAAAACAACTCTGAGGTACCACATCTATCAGATTAGGTAACATAACAGAACTCTTAGATGACAAATGTTGGGTAAGATGTGGGAGAGTTGGGACACTAATTCATTGTTGGTGGAGCTGTTAGCTCATCCAGCCATTCTGGAGAGCAATTTGGAACTATGTCCAAAGGGCTACAAGAATGTACATGTCCAGCAATACCACTTCTAGGACTGTATATCCAAGAGATCATAAAAATGGAAAAGGGTCCAAAATGTACAAAAATATTTATAGCAGCCCTCTTTGTGGTGGCCAAAACCTGGAAATCAAGGGGATTCCCATCAGTTGAGAAATGGCTAAATAAATTATGGTATACGAATGTAATGGAATATTATTGTACTATAAGAAATGATGAACAGGAAGACTTCAGAGAGACCTAGAAAGACTTATACTATCTGCTGCTGAGCAAAAGGAGTAGAGTCAGGAGAACCTTGTGCATAGCAATGACCACAGTGGGCAAGAGGTTTTTCTAGTAGACTTAGCTCTTCATAGCAATGCAAGGGCTTAAAAATTTTCCCATGGTCTTTTAAGGCAAAATGTCTTCAGCATCCAGAGGAAGAACTATGGGATTCAATCACAGAATATAGCAGACAATTTTATTGGGTGTGTGTATTATGTTTTGGTTTGTTATATGATTTCTCTCATTCATTCTACACGGCATGACTACAATGAAAATGTATTTAACAGGAATGTATATGTAGAACTTATAGAAAACTGTAGGCCATCTTGGGGAGGGAAGGGGGAGGTAGGGAGTAAGAAGAGGAAAATAATCTAAGTTATTTGGTAGTGATTGTAGTACACTGATAACAAATAAAATTAACATGCAAAAGAAAGAAAAATCAAATAAAGTGGACATAAAATTGTAACAGAAGCAGGCAAAGCTGATCTCAGTAATACTCAAGTTTTTGTGAGATACGATCTGTAACTAAAATGCAGCTTTCAATTATTATACCTCAGCCAAATTAAAATAAATGGTAAAGGGGGTCAAGGTAGCATTATATATCAAGAAGATATATAGTTTTTACAAAAGAAGATATAGTTAAAAAAAGAAAAGACTAGAGGACAGAAGTATGGTAGAGTACATTTAAGTGAAGAACAATGTGAAGAGAAAATGAAAGTATGTTGGCAAAAACATAGTACATGATCAGAAAGACAAAATTGAGAAGCCTGGAACCAGTAATGATGGATTTCCATTATTCAGATACCTACTGCACAAGTAGATAGTTTGAAGAGTTCCCTACTACAAAAGACAGAGCAACTGACAAATCCATAGCTTGCTTTGACGCAATTTTCACCTTTTTTGAAAGGTAAAAGAATCAAAGATGAGAGATTGTTATTCTGGATCTGAATTTTAGCAAGAATGAGAAACTTACTGTGGACATATTAAAGATAGGAATGGCAATGGTGACGGTGATCACTTCATCTTAGAATATGAGATAGAAAATGAGTTAAATATCTTTGGTGTGAAGAGATTTAAAAGAAGAACGGTAGGTAGGAGCCCAAGAATCAATATTTTAGAGGGAATTTGATTCCAGGAAATATGTGAAGGTCTCAATAATGAAATTCTGAAGACACACAGAAAAACAACTCTATTGAAGAGGAAAACACTTGTGTGGATACACAAAGAATTCAGAAACCCATTTAGAAAAAAAATGTGGAAGCAAGGTAAAAGGAAATATGAGTAAAAATCATGGCATGTCCCAAAAAGATGTAAGCAATACTATATTGCTCAGAATTATCTGAAGTTGCCAAGGTATGTTGAGTACAACAATTGTTTGTTTGCTTTTTTGCAAGATATTAGAGAAAGAGAAGGATCAGAGGAAGGATAAGTTACTTCTAAGGTGAATAGAATGCTAATGATGGAAGACAAGTCTCAAGTCTTGTTTTGCTCTTCTCTTCTATGCCAGAGGAAATGAGATTTTGATGAAAAAGGATGGGAGTTTGGAGGGTGGGTGGAAGGAAGTGAAATGAGGAGCAGAAACCTGAGGAAACCATAAGGGGGAAACTAGCTGTGTTCGATAAATGCAAGTCAACAAGTCTAGGGGAATTATAGTCCTGGGAATGGAAGAAACTGTAAGGTACAATTGTAAAGTTATCAGCAGTGATGCCTGGAAAACTGTGGAGAATGGGAATGTGACACAAGACCAAAGAGTGAAAGTCAAGTGTTTTCCTGATTTCTGAAAAACAAGAGAATAGAAAATATAAAATATGGGTTAGTGAGCTTAAAAGTATCAAACTCTTATAACATATTATCAAATGATATCCCTCTTACCCCTCAAAAAACAAAAGAAAAAGAACATGAGTATATCTGTGAACACAGGAACATGGTAGGATGGGTTGTGAATCTTTTTGAATCAAGTGTTTCTTTGCTATCAGGCCATTAACTTCGCAGAAACAAGAAGAAAATTAACACCAAATTAGGATTGAGGGGAAGGATAAATTGAAGAAGAATTTATAGCTTGCAATTTCTATAGTTCTAATGTGACTCATTAAAAAAAGTCCTGATGCTCTGAAAACTAGGAAACTGATAAAAGAAAAGACATCATTGCAAGCTCTCATTATTACCTGAAACAGTTTAATAGGCATAAAGCAATCAGCACAATAAGGGTGGTAAATGCAAGTAGGAACTTTTTTCCCAATCAGCAAATATTTTGTCTCTTTATTACACAGAGAGATGTGCGATGCTCTAATTTCAAGTAAGATGTAGAATGGAAGCATAATAGGCAGAAGATCAAACAGAAAAAAGAAGCAGGGGAAACAAAAAATCTCAGTGACTCCCTCCCTTGCTCATCCTGGGGCCTTGGCAAGAGATACTGAGTTCTCTGTTCCTAGATTGAGGCCGCAACTAGGTATCACAGTAGATAGAGTGTTATGCCTGGATGCAGGAAGTCAATAAATATTTGTTGATTAAGTGCCCTACTATGTGCCAGTACTCTAAGAGAGAGGAGAAAAACAAAAGGCAAAAGGTAGTTCCTGCCCTCAAGGAACTTGCAGTCTAATAAGGAGCAATATACAAACAAAACCACAAATAAACTACATAATAATGACGACAGCTAACATTTATATAGTAGCAGCAACGTGCCAGACTCTGTGCTAAGTGGTTTATAATTGTTATCTCATTTGATCCACCTTGAGAAGTAGATGCTGTTATTATTTCTGTTTTATAGATGAAGAAATTGATGCAAACAGGTTAAGTAAATTGTCCAGAGTGACACAGCTAGTAAGTGTCTGAGGCTGAATTTAAACTCAAGTCTTCATGATTTCAGACCCATCACTCTTTCCATTGCACCACTTAACTGTCAATATATGCCAAGCTATAAAGTACTCAGGAAAAATAGAAAATAATGACTAAATACAGGACAAATAAGAAATAATAACAGAGAGAAGGTACTAGAATTAAAGGGACTGGAAATGTCTTCCTGTCAAAGGTGGGATTTTATCTGAGTCTAGAAGGAAGGCAGGGAAGCCAGGAGGTAGAGATAAGGGAGGAGACCATTATATTCATGAGGAATGGCCACTAAAAGTGTCCTGGATATAGTTTGTCTTGTAGGAAGAACCACAAGGTGGTCAGTGTCACAGGATAGAAGAGTGTGTGTTTTGGGATAATGGGGGCATATTAGCTGAAAGAAGAAAGGAAAAGTAGGGGATCTAGGTTATGAAGAGCTTTAAATGACAAAGAGAAGATTTTATATTTGGTCCTAGAGGTCATACTAAGTCATTGTAGTTTACTGAGTAAGTGGATGACATGGTCAGATCTCTATCTTAGGAAAGTCCCTGTGGTGGTGGAATGGAGGATGGACTACAGCTGGAAAGAGATTTGAGTCTCAAAGACCGACTACCAGGCTACTGAAACAATCCAAGCATGGATTGATGATGGCCTCCACAGGGAAGGGAGTCAGTATTAGAAGAGAAAAGGGGGCATATTAGTGAGATATTGAAAAGGTGAAATTGACACATTGGTTACAGTAGGTTGGAAATAGTGAGGAGTTGAGGAGGACCCCTAGGTTGCAAGCATGGGGCCTGGGAAGATGGTGGTCCCCTTAACAGAAATAGGGAAGTTTGGAAGAAGGCATGGTTTACCAGGACAAGATAAAAAGTTTTTTTTAACATATTGAGTTTAAGATGACCACAGGACATACAGTTGAAAATGCCTTGAAGGTAGTTGGAAATCTGAAACTGCAAATCAGCTTTGATAGATGATTAATTGGACCCTTATTTTATTCCATCAGTATTTTTTAATGTTTATTTATTTATTTTTAGTTGACAACATTAGTTCCCCCAAAATTTTGAGTCCAAAATTTTCTCCTTATCTCTCTACCCTTACCTCATAACACCTTGCATTCTGATTTCCCTTTCCCTCAATATGACCTTGCTTCTATCACACCTCTGCCTTCCATAATTCCCATCTTCTCTCTTTTCTTGTAGGGCAAGATAGATTGCTATATCCCTTATCTGTCTTTCTTATTTCCCAGATGTATGCAAAAATAATTCTCAACATTTGTCCTAAAGCTTTGAGTTCCCACTTCTCCCCCTTCCTCCCTCCCCACTCATCCCCACTGAGAAGGCAAGCAATTCAATATAGGCTACAAATCTGTAATTTTGCAAGACTTCCATAACAATGATATTGTATAAGACTAACTATATTTCCCTCCATCTTATCCTGCCCCCCATTTATTCTATTCTCTCTTTTAACCTTGTTCCTCCCCAAAAGCAATAAACCAGTCATGTACAGATTGTACAAGTTCCCTGCTGTGATCTCTTTCTTTTCTATGACTGCCGTGCCTTAGATCCAACAGTTCCTGGCAATTGACGTCCAAACAGGGACATGAAGCAAAGTGCAATGGCAGCCCTGAACAACTGCCCACATAGAATTTGGAAAGTCTGGGAAATTTTGGTGAATAACTAGGCTCTCTGGGGGGGATCACTTTCCTATCCCAATCTTTTCTCGGTTTTTGGATTCTTCTTTTCATTGTCTGTATATATGTTCTGTCTCTATGTGTCTGTGTGTTTAAAGCAACCAGCTCCACTGCAGCTGGACTGTGGAAGAAAGTTATCTCTTTCCCTCCCCCTGTTCCCCTCTCTCTGATAGCTGCAGCATCAGAGAGGAGGATGGAAGAAAGAAAGAGAGAGAGAGGCAAATTTTATACTATTTAAGTTATATGATTTCTAAAGGCATTTTCAGATCAGAAATATAAAGAAATATCATATATGCAGTTTTAAAGAGACTTTAATCAAGGCCTACTAGGAGAACAACATGGATACAAACTTTAAAGAAAGCACAAAAGTTTGGAAATTGTTGGAAAGTTGTTGGTAAAATTCTCTTGTATGGTAAAAATTGAGTGACCACTGTAATCTAGAAATGTCATTAGAGAAAAATATTTTTAATCTGAATTTTGTTGAAACTAAAATATGGGAAAATTCTATAAAACTAGTTATGTTATTTTGTCAGTCCTGCTAACCTTGTCTTATAATGTTTTGTAATTGCCATTTAGAAAATGAGATATTTCCCCTTTACTTGTTAAAGAGGTTAAAGTTAAAATAACTTGACTATCATTTTAAAGAGTTGTAAGATTGTTAACTAAGTTATTTGGAGTTACTGTTTTAATGCTACACCTAAAATTGTCAATTGATTATTTTGTGTTTAAAGAAAAGAATTGAGTGAAAAAACTGTATTTAGATTGACTCTGCTCATTCCGAACAATCCTCTTGTTTGTTTGGAGGTTGGCAGGCATGGGGTCTGTGCCAATTCCCTTTATTTTGCAAAGGCTAAGGCCCCTGAAACCATCCATGTGGTCAAGGGCATCAGCCCTAGGAAAGAAACTTGCTTGGCTTATATAATTCATAAACAGTGAATATGACTTGCACAGAAATTGTAACAGATAGAAAGGATTTTTAACAATTTGCTTTTACATCAAGACAAGTTTTAAATTTGAGAAGGAAAGATCTTAAATGGAAGCTCTTATGTATGTAAGTCCTGGTAAATCCTTATTGTTTATTGCAACTCCATGAGAATAGAAATAACTGTATCTGACTGTAAGCTTTGATTAGTAAAATTTGCTGTTTAAGGTAAAAGGCATTTGGGACCATGACTATTTTTGTTTTGAGTTTGAATTTGGGTATAGTTGTTTGCATTAAATCAGTATCTGAGAGAAATGTCGTAAGTTATTCAGAGGAATGTGATCCTGTGTTGTTAGGAAGTAAAGTTTGTATCTGGAAAGGAAACACTGATGGGACAATTCTGGACTCAATCTAGGATGAGATCTTTCTGCTCAGTTTCTCCATTGTGTTCCTTTGAAAAGGAATGTTTCCCACCTGCCTATTCATTAGTCTGGCTATGAAACAGATACTGCATGATTGGAGATTTCACTCTTATCTGAATTCAAACAGAGTCAAGGATTTTATTCTGTCATATTTCGTATGTCACATGTTCCTATTTTTTTCTTCTATAGTAAATTTCTATGATCAATAGCAAGTAATGAGCAAAACATGTGAGCCCTTTTGTGTAATCTTACTGGGAAATCTAATATTATTTTTATCTGAAATTAGAACATGTTCAGAAATTTATGTAAACTACTTAAGACTCACCTTAAGATGTCCCCATTGTTTAAAAGGATTTAGAAGCAGTAGTGTTTTTTCTATAATAACTTTCTTACTATTACCAATGTGAGATTTCGTTGCACTTTTTTGACAAAACATTTTGTGATAACTAAGAATTCTTCAATCACTAAGAATTTAGTTTGTAATATTTTGGGAATACACATTACTTAAGGACATTTTATACCAACTACGTTTTAATGAATTTTAATTTAAAAAGGTTTATTTTTGCTTCAAATAGAAAAGAGAAATATCATTGTAAAAAGTTTCAACTAGTTTTCTTTATAAAAGTTTAGTAATTCTTAACATCAGAATAAATTTTAAACTGTTTTAAAAGAAAAAGAAATATTTTTCAAAGAAATATTTTTTTCAAAAAATAAGGGAGTAAAGCCTACTAAATTTTCATTTTCAAGATAATGTATTGCTAAATTGTTATGTAATGATCTCTAAAGCAGAAAAAATCTTGATGTTTTAATCTGAATTCGTGGTCATTCTATGGCCTAAGTAAGAGTTAAAATTAATGTTTGGACTTACTAATAACTTACTTTCTAAAGTTTCTCTTCTAGAATAAATATAAACAGAAAAGGATAAACAAGCCTGTGAAACAACAATGAACATCTAGCAGTTTTGAGGTTCAAGTTAGAAACTTCTTTTGTTTAAGATAATATAGCTATGCTAGTGAAGCATAATAACTTGTGAGCTATCTTGTCTATGGTAGAAATATAAAAGAAAGTGAAGTAGTCTGAATAACGGGTTCAAGAGATTTGGAAACATAAAGGTTTGATTGAAAATATGGAAAGCATATAAGAAGGTTTGGGGAAAATGGGGATCATCCAAGCCCCTCCTATCTCCAGATAGTTGCTCTGGGTACCTTTGCACCAGGCTTAGATGGTTTAAGTATGTTAACAAAGTGTAGGGAAGTATTTTCAGAAGACAGAAAATGGTATGACTTGATTTGATAACAGCCCAATTTTGAAACGGCCATACTTAAAGAATACCAACCCATATTTAACCCCTTCTGGTAATTTTTTGGCCTTTGTTTGCTTAACCTCCTTGCCAGATTATTCTCTTCCAGGTTTAATGCCCTCCACTGGCAGATGACCATTCTGGCTGTGTATCACCCTCTGTCTGAGAACATGACACATCACTGTCTGGACCTTGTATTGACCATATTTCTGCTACTGAGCTAAAGACTCAACCCCTCCAATGTCAGGACCCTGTGTGACAGGGACAGCTCTACAACCAATCTCATCATGAAGCAGTTTCAGGAGCCAAGACTTTCATCCCTTACCCCAAAGGATTCTGGGTCCCATCTATTTTAAGGGGGGAATGATGGGGTGCTTGGATGCACGTACTTGGGCCCCAAATTACACACATTGATAGTGAATAAAAGGTATAAATTGTACTTTATCTCAATGTATCAGTCCTCCATTAGACCCATTTGTAATGACTGTACAACAACCCATACATGCTATGTTCTCTGTTAAGGTAAACCATACTTGGTATCAAACTCAAGGGAAGCAGACATTAGATCTGCTCCAATCTGAAATCAAAAAACAACTCGGGGGGGGGTGACAAAAACAAGGAAATTTATCATAACATGACATGGCAAATTGAAGACTTGGAGCTTTTTACAGATGGTATTGCTAATAGTTATATTCAGGAAATTGATCCGCAAGAAATTGTTAATTCAATAGTGAATTTTGTAAAAAGACTTAATCCCATGCAGAACAATAAAGTTCTTACATTCCACTTTTCTCCCATAATAGTTACCATACACCACTTGGTTGTGATCATTCCCTGCCTTGTACATATGGGGATGCATGACTTTGTCAAGATTGGCACAGACCTACATGGACTAAAATTATTTGCAAAGAAATAAGGGGGAGATGAAGAGGGTCAGTAGTGATGGAGTTCAGAATGTGAGGTACAGTCCAGGTTTTACTTGAGACTTGTACTAGCATTAGGGCTGACCTTCTCAAGACCATCCCACTCTTGATATGCAAGGGTGAAAAAATCCTGACCCTGAAGGTGCAACCCGAGGTTGTTATGCAGAAGAAATAAGATAAGTAGTAAATGAAGTAAGCTAAAAATGTTCTCATAGGAATAACTTTGCTTGCTTACTTGCTTAAGAGAGTATATAAACTTCACCCTCAGATCAATAAACCAGTCATGTACAGGCTCACCTAGCCCCTGCTACTGTTATCTCTTTGTTTTCTATCACCACCACACCACGAATCTGCAGTTCAACTTTAGACAGTCCTTATGATTTCTCTTTCCTGTTTACCTTTTCATGCTTCTCTTGATTCTTATGTTTGAAAGTCAAATTTTCTATTCAGTTCAGGTTTTTCATCAAGAATGCTTAAAAGTCCTCTATTTCATTGAAACACCATTTTTTCTCCTGAAATATTATACTCAGCTTTTCTGGGCAGATAATTCTTGGCTTTAATCCTAGTTACTTTGACTTCTGGAATATCATATTATAAGCCCTTCAATTGCTTAATGTAGAAATTAGTAGATCCTATGTTATCCAAATTGTATTTCTACAATACTCGAATTGTTTCATTCTAACTGCTTGCAATATTTTCTTCTTGACCAAGGAATTCTGAAATTTGGCTACAACATTCCTAGGAGTTTCTCTTTTCAAATTTCTTCCAGGAGCTGATTGGGGGATTCCTTCAATATGTATTTTGCCCTGTGGTTCTAGAATATCAGGGCACTTTTCCTTGATAATTTCATGACAGATGACATCTACACTCTTTTTTTGATCATGGTTTTCAGGTAGTCCAATGATTTCTAATGGAATCTGTTTTCCAGGTCAGTTGTTTTTCCAGTGAGATATTTCACATTGTCTTCTATTTTTTTCATTCTTTTGCTTTTGTTTTATAATTTCTTGGTTTCTCATAAAGTCATTAGCTTCCATCTGTTCCATTCTAATTTTTAAAGAACTATCTTCTTCCGTGAGTTTTTGAACCTCCTTTTTCATTTGGCTAATTCTGATTTTTAAAGAATTTTTCTCCTCATCAACTTTTTTTTTATTAATAAATTTATTTAAATTTTTACATTCATTTTCACAAGATTTTGGGTTCCAAAATTTTCTCCCCATTTGTCCCCTCCCCCCTCCCCAATACACTGGACATTCTAGTTACCCATATCACCAATCTGCCCTCTCTTCTATCATCCCTTCCTTCCCTTACCCCATCTTCTCTTTTGTCCTGTAGGGCAAGATAACTTTCTATTCCCATTACTTGTATTTCTTATTTCCTAGTACCAAGAACAATACTCAACAGTTGGTCCTAAAACTTTAAGTTCCAGTTTCTCCCCATCCCTCCCTCCCCACCCATTCCCTTTGGGAAGGCAGGCAGTTCAATATAGGCCATATCTATGTAGTTTTGCAAATGAC
>JAQQSK010012325.1:0-11927 GCA_028658325.1 Potorous gilbertii | reverse complement strand
GTGGGAGCAATTTGAAGTCAACACTTGGGTAGGGACAGGATCAAAAGAGAGAATAGCAACAATGCGGGGAAGGATAGGATGGAGGGAAATATAGTTAGTCTTACACAACATGACTATTATGGAAGTCATTTGCAAAAGTACAGAGATATGGCCTATATTGAATTGCCTGCCTTCCCAAAGGGAATGGGTGGGGAGGGAGGGATGGGGAGAAGTTGGAACTCAAAGTTTTAGGACCAACTGTCGAGTATTGTTCTTGCTACTAGGAAATAAGAAATCCAGGTAATGGGGAATAGAAAGTTATCTGGCCCTACAGGACAAAAGAAAAGAGGGGGTAAGGGAAGGGAGGGATGAAAGAAGAGAGGGCAGATTGGTGATAGGGCAAATTAGAATGCTCAGTGTATTGGGGAGGGGGGAGGGGACAAATCAAATGGGGAGAAAATTTTGGAACCCAAAATCTTGTGAAATGAATGTAAAAAGTTAAATAAATAAATTTATTTAAAAAAAAAGAATTTATCAGAAGTTGGACTTGAAAATCCAGATCTAGCTTTCTCTCACCATCTATCCACTAGGTCATGCTGCCTTGAACCTGGTTAACAGCATTAGTTTTCTTCTCATATGAAACATTTGAAGAGACACGGAGGGACCATGGAATGATTGTCATGTGTATCCAACCTGAAGACATTTTGAGGATCTGAAAATAACTAAGTTAATTTTCTGAAAATAGTTGTCTTAAGATAATATGTTTGTGGTTGTTGGTGTTGATTGTCATGATGAGTATCAAAGAAGGAGGCATGATATGTAACATCAGTATCTCAGAGTTTGAATTACAAGGTAAACTTTTGATTATCTTAAAGAAATTAAATTTAAATTAAAATGCATGTAGCAAGCAACTACTAGGTGTAAGGTATTTTGCTAAATACTTTAGAAATGTTTCATTTTATCCTCACAATAAACTTAGGAGATTGGTATTATTATTATTTTAAAAATTAATTTATTTCATTTCATTTTAAGTTCTGAACTCTCTTCTTCCCTCCCTTCCTACCCTGCACTGGAGAAGGCTGTCACTTCACACACACACACACAGACACACACACAAATACTATGCATTTAGGAGATTACTATTATAACCATTTTAAAGATGAGAAAACTGAGTCAAACAAAGGCTAAGTGACCTACCTAGGGTTACACAGCGAGCAGTGCCAGAAAATCTGGCACACAGTTTACGATTGGTATTAGAGGTACATAACTCCAATTTGTCAACAAATTTTATGTACTTACATAGAATTGTTTGGCTCAGCATTGCTCTAACCAACAAAAATGTAGAAATCAGATCATATAAATGTTCATTATACCCTTCCCTATAGAAATCAAATCAAGAAAGCAAACACTGTCATGGATTAACCAACTCAAGACCAAAATAAAAGGCTATAAAATCATAGAAATCTCTATTTTCCTTACAAACTGAAAGATTAGGAACTGTGACAAATGGGACATCTAGTTTCAGTTAACAGTGTTATCACTGCTACCTACGTATGCTACAGAAAATCAAAGAATCAGGCTAACCCTTACTTAAACACTGGACTAACATGATTACGGTGGGTTCATTGTTTCTGAACTGATAAATCAGCATACCCTATTAAATGTCTATGCTATATTAGATAATAGGGATTTAGTTATATATCTAAGATATTACCTGATCTCAAGGAGATTATATTATACTAAGAGGAAATAAAATATTCTTGTATAATAAATAAAGGATATATACACAAATCATGGTACAATCATTGGGGCCCGTTAGGATATCTCAGCTTTTGCTATATTTTGAGTTGAAGTGAGAGAATGAGCAGGAAACATAGAAGTATGTTCTAAAATAATGGAAAAATTATGCGTGGTGGGAAGAAACTAATACTTAATAAGTCATCCTAGTTTGAATCTATACAAAACAAAATTGATATTGTTGATTAATGGCTTTAAATTCAGTGTAATTTTAAAACCAACACACACTTTGAATTGTGGGTAAAGACTACAAAGCACATGTTTGACAAGTGCTCTTTATAGAATTGTTTTTCACCCATCATATGAACACACCCTTTATAGTCATCAACAGTAACTTTATTTTCCAAGGTAAGTCTTGGGTCAAGAAATATAAATGGGAATATCCTGTAGGGCTAGAAGCTGTGATTAGTGAAGCAGATGCAAGATTTGAGTTTAGGATGGAGATTATATATTATTAGCAAAAGTTAGGGATAGAAAAAGAAACAGAATCTGGTACTCAGGTAAGGTTTAGAGGATCAGGTAGTGTGGCATGATGTGTTTAAGTCTGAAATTCAGTAAAGCTTTCTAGGAGATGTGGACCAAGGAATAAGATAAGAAAACTAAACATCACAGGCATAATAAAAACGACTGAAGGATGGAGGAGGCCACCATGAATAGCTGAGCCAAAGAGCTTTTTAAATTTCTGATAAACCTTGACTCCCCTGTGAAATCATTCCAGTTTGGCTATCCTGTTTTGAAAAAGTAATATGGAAAACCTTAATAATCTATATTAGGAATAGTTTAAACAAAAAGAAATGGCATAATTTTTTGTTATTTTCTCAAAATTCATTCTTATATCCCTCAGTTCCTTACTAAATGATTTATTTTGAGTAATCATTGTACTTCAATGCATTTGGGCAAATTGAATTTTTAACTCTTTAAATTTGGCATTGGTTACCTTTATCCAATGCTCAAATGAAGCAACGCGTATGGTCTTGCAGTGACAACTAAACAAATTCCAGATTTCAGATCTGGCAACTTAGAAAACTCCCCCTCTTTTTTTGACTAAATTCTTCTAGGTCTGGCTCGACTACCCTAAAAGAACAGTTCATTGCCCTCCTAATAGAAATTCACTCTTGCTCATTTTTATCACATTTTAATCTGTCTAAATATGGGGAAAAATCAGTGTATAATAGCACATTGAGACCAATTAAATAGATTTCTAAATTGTTAGTTAATTCTTAATTTACAGGTTACCAAAACAGTAGGAAGCACTTAAACACTGGAAACACACAGCATGGAATCCTATTAAAATGCTTTGTTTAAACTACAAATGATAGGAATTGCTTACAAGTCATTCTCTTTTCCCCTGCTGATGTTTTCCATAATATTTACATACTACAAAACATTTTATTATACTTTCTAGTAACTAAAATCAGACTGTAAACTTCTTGAAGGCAGGAAATTGATCTTTTATTACTGCACTCTCAAAAGCAGGTGTTGTCAAGAGCTTTTTGTCATGAACATACCATTACTATAAATTAGAAAATGGAATATTTCAACTGAAAACAGCATTTCACTTGAAATCATGCTTTTATAGTGAATCCAACTTGTTTGTCCCATTAATAGGGGGCAACAGAGATGAAAACTACCATTTATTGATGCTTACAGCCCTGCTTACAGTTGCCCGTAATTATTCAGATTCCAAGTGTCAGCACAGAGAAATTATGTCAGTTAAGGGCAATTGAAGCATATACAAAGAGACACTGAGAAATACCATGAATGGTGGATAGAGATAAAACCTAGAAGCTAGGGAGACTTGGATTCAAGTCACACATCTAACATACACACACACTTGACATGCTAGGCATCTGTGTGGTACAGCTGATAAAGTGGTGGACCTGGAGTCAAGAAGATTTGAGTACACATTGGGCCTGAGGCATTCATAAGCTCTGTGATTATGATGAAGTCATTTAACCTCTGTTTGCATAAATTTCCTAATCTGTAAAATGAGGATGAATATAATATCACTTTCCATCTAGAGTTATAGTTAAGTTAAAATAAGGTAATATTTGTCTAGTACTTTTCAAACCTTAATGTGATTGTATTTATATACATATGTATGAATATATATTCACATATACATAATGCCATATGTATGTAGTATGTAATATATGCATATATATAGATATATGTCTATGTGCATATGTGTATGTAAGGACATAGAAATAAATGTTTGTAGGCATTGTTGTTGTTTGTTTTGTAGTTACATAGTATATAACTATATATACTTAGATATGTATATACATATACACAAATACCTATACATATATATGTATGTATATATATATATATATATATATATATATATATATACATGTGTATATGTATATACACACACATACATTTTTAATTTTTTATAAAGGCCATTCTTTAACTCATTTATTATTAAGCCTTAATCACTGAATAGACTTTGCCTCAGTCAAAATGAAACATGCCAAAAAATCTTAGCTTGAAAAGGTCAGGGTTCTACATTGCATCCTGGGCCATTTTCAGTTGTTCTGATCTATAGCTGTTCACTGGACCCAGATGTTTCCAGAGGAGAAAGTGAGGCTGGTAACTTTGCACAGCCCTCCTTTGCTTAAATCCATTTCACTTGCATGTCGTGGCATCACCTTCCTGATGTCATGGTTCTCTTCGTGAACAAAGGACAAATAGTAAGTATGTATATATAATACATATATACATACATATGTATGTATGGGTATTATATATATGTATGTATACTATGTATATATGTGTATATGTGTATATATAAGCATGTGTGTATGAATGTAAGTATACTGTAAAACCATGGGCAAGTCATTTCACTCTCAGTGCATCAGATAATTCTCCAGTACTACAGGCTATGGAAAAGATGATACCCTGTTTTCATTGAGGGAGTATTTTCACCTTGGAGTTTCTTATACCAATTCCACTGAAGCTGAGAGTATTTGCTGCCAAGGGAAGGGAAGGAAAATAGATTCACATGTAGAATAAAAATAAAACCCACTGACCCAACATACTTCCTTTAGTCTTCTTCACTTATGCTTTGGCTAAGAAACATGTTTAATGTTTACCTGAGACCCTTGTAAAAGGTTTGAGGAGAGGCATTTTTGTCTGTTTATATCTGGCCCCAAAACGTCTCCATTTCCCAGAACAAACAGCGTTAGGAAATATTTTCCCCTCCATTTCTAAGAAGCAAATACCCAAGTCTTTTCAACGCTCTAGCAGCAACATGACATAGAGACTTCGGTTTCCAATTATTGGGTAGGTTGTGCACAGTAGTATAGAAATTTTTTGAGGTTGTTTTTGTTTTGTGTTTTGTTTTATGCCCTCTGTCCCCATTGCCTATTGCTGTGCTTATTTGCAGGCATCCCGTAAGGGTATATTCAATGGGATTCTATAGAATATCCCTTTACTATTCCCTAGAACAATGGTCTTACTGCCTTTTTAAATCACATGTTTGCATCATTAGGAACACACTCCTAATATATGTATATTTATTTATTTGAATGTCATGTGCAAGTGCAACTTTGCTGATAATTATACAAATAAAATTGTTCAAATTTAGAGAATAAAAGTAGATGAGATAAAGATGAAAGAAGATTTGATTTTTAGTGTCAATAAAGAACTACTGGAATTAAGTACATGAGTACCAGGGTTTGAAGTGTGCTTATAGAAAATCTTTCTGACAGTTTGGTAGCAAGAGTAATTGGAAGGCTATTGCAATAATCCAGGCAAGAGGCAATAAGGGTCATTCATAGCAAAGCAAGAGAGAAGAGGACGAATGCTAGAGGTGTGCAGGTTATGGAGGAATTGTCATCAAATTAGGAATTTATTGAACTTATGGGATTAAAGAGTGTGAGGAATGAGAAGAGACACTATAGCTGTAAATCTGGATTGTTGGAAGGATAATATCACCTTCACCAGTCATAAGGAAGTTTGTAAGAAGAACATGTTGGAGAGAAAGTGATTATGTTGAATTGTGAGATTCAGATTGCAACACTTCTTTCAAAACAAAGTAATATTCAATTACATTCTTGTATTATGACATTCCACAAATGATAGATATATGTTTTGTTTACAATGATTTCCTATCAGAAAACGTGCTGCTACAAATCTGCTGATATATATGGAGACATTCATTTTATCAGTCAACTCTTTGGGCTACACATGACTAATGGAGGGATTATGTCAAAATATATGTGTATTTAACCAGTTCATTTGCATCATTTCAAATTATTTCCCAGAGGAGTTGTACTAATAAACAGTTCCACCCATAAAGTATTTATTTGCCTCTCTTTCTACAAACACTCCAACATCATTTCTTAAAATATCATAACATAGTGGAACAGAAAAATGAATAATGAAAATTGCATACATATTGGCAAGTCTTTATAATGAAAAAACCTGTGATACTTTTATTCATATTTTAAGTTTTACTTCCCTAAGAGTGGCATAGCAATGCAAGAAAATAACTTCAGTTTCTTGAGATGTGTGACAGCAAATGTCAAGTCTCCTAGATTCTATGAAGTTGGAAAGACTTTGAGTATCATCTTAGTGACCACTGTGTCACCAGCCCACTTAAGTGTATTGTGACTCTTCATGAATAGACTTACCACCTGCAATTTGAAGCAAATAAAAATAGAAAATCACCTTTAAGAATGTAGTAATATAATAATGGGCTAGTGTTGCTGAAAATACTATGGAATTTTTTCACCATTTATGATCTTAATAAATTGCAAGGTTTTGAAATGAGGGATCATTTTCCTATAACCAATAAGTATTTCATATTCTTGAGAAAATACTCCATGTGAATACTGACATTCTTCCTGTAAATATGCCTTTAATAAATAAGGCATAATCAACTAAGTCAAAGGAAATTCCAAAAGCTCCACTTAAAGTGGATATAAATGAGTTGATAGAATGTTTTTTATTGCATTCATAAAAGTAAAAAAAAGTCTTTTAATGGAATTTGGTGACCTAATCTTAGAGTACTTAGGATGATAAGGATAGGAACTTGATATGTTATAGTGAATTCCTACTATTGAAGAACATCTTGTTCACAATTTATAAACTTACAGATTTACCCAGGTCATCAGGAGATTCCAATTAGTTGTTCGTGCTAATGAAAATCCTACAGGTAAAAAGTGTTATGAAGATAATTTTATCCTGTGTATCAGTACATATTGTAAAAGATATGGAGGTAGAGAAATTAGGTGAAGAAATTAATAAAGTCTTCTAAACTGATCTATAATACACCTTGATACTCAAGAACTTCATTGTAAAGATGGACACAAGGGAGGATGTGAAAAATGCTGGAAAAAAGACAATATAAAAGCTTTGTGCTTTTGATTATGAATATTTATGAATAGGTTGAAAGGTATTGGGTGTGCTTAATACTTTCAAAATTTTTAAAACAAAATTTAAAATGTTTTCAAAATAATTTATTTTTTCAGTTACATGCAAAATCATTTTTACCATTCTTTTATTAAAGTTTAAGTTTCAAATGCTATCATTCTTATTTTGTCTCCCCATTCTAAAGGCAAATAATTTGATTTAGATTATACATGTTCAGTTTATACAAAATATCCTTCCATATTAGTAATGCTGTGGGGAAAAAACACCAGTTCAAGCAAAGAAAGCAAGAAAAATAATTTAAAAAAACATTAAAAATGTTTTTATCTATATTCAGACTCCTTCACTTCTTTCTCTGGAGGTTTTTCATCATAAATCCTTCAGAATTTTCTTAAGTTGTTGAATTGTTGGTAGTAGCTGTCATTCACGGTTGATCGTCATATAATACTATTACCAGGCATCACATTCTCCTGGTTCTGCTCACTTGACTTTGTATCAGTTCATGTAAGTCTTTCCAAGCTTTTATGAAAGCTTCCCGATTATCATTTCTTCTAGCACAACTGTATTCCCTCAAAATCGTATAGCACAACTTGTTCAGTCTTTCTTTAATTGATGAGCATCCCCTGAATTCTCAATTCTTTGCCACCTCAAAATGAGCAAGGAAGCCAGAACTGAATTGCAGGGTACAAGAACAGAGATGATAAAAGTATAGGAAGACTAGAAATAAAGAACATGGCTACATTATGAGGATCTTTGAATGCCAAACAGAGGATTTTATATTTTACATTAGAAGTGCCAGGAAACTACCAAGTTTATTGAACAGAGGGGGGATATGGTTAAATGAATATTTGAAATTTGTTTGACAATAGAGTGGATGCTGCACAAGAATGGGGAAAGAATTGAGACAGAAAGATTAACCAGTATGCTATCAAAATAGTTCTGGTTTGAAATCATGAGAGAAGAAGGATGGAATCAGAGTGGTAACAGTATGAGAATCATATACCAGAAGTGCTACAAAGGTAAAATCAACAGAACATGGCAACATACTTGATATGAATGGGGTAAGAGAGTGAAGTGTCAATGATGTCATCTAGATCACAAGCCTGAGTGACTGGAACAATGGTGGCACCTTTGACAGCAATAGGGGAATTTGGGAGAAGGAGGATTTGGGAACAAAATGAGTTCAGTTTTGGCCCTTTCAAAATTTAGATGTCTATGTGAGATATAATTTGAGATATCCTAGAAGTATTTGGAGAAGCAAGTCTGGAGGTTAGTTGAAAGATCAGGCCTGGATAAATAGATAAGAGAATGATCAACAAAAGGTATTTGAATCCCTGGGAGCCGAAGAAATGACTCAACAAAATAGAGAGAATAGGAGAGGCCCTGGAATAGTAAAGCTCTGTAAGAAGAGACAGACATTTGTATAATATCTGCAGTTAGTGAGCATGATCCAGACAAAAGTCCAGCAAAGGGGACTGAGAAGTACAGGTGAGACAAGAAAAGAAGAATAAAAATAGAGCAGAATCATAAAGCCCAGAGACAATAAAATTTCAAGAAGAGAAGGGTACTCAATAGTATCAAAGATGGTAGGGAGATAAAATATAATAAGCATTAATAAAAAGTGATTAAATTTGGCAATTAACAGATTATTCATAATTTACAGAGTATTTCCAAGATCTCAGAGAGATAAGAAGACAGTTTGAGGAAGTAAAGAGGTGACATAGATTAAAGATGATGTTTTCAAGGATTTTGTTACAAAAGGCAGGAGGGATCTGGGATGGTAGTAGGTAAGGAAAAACATTGGAATATTTGTAAGAAGAATAGAAAAAAAAACATCACACCAATCAGATTGGCTAACATGACAAAACAGGAAAATGATAAATGTTGGAGATGTGAGAAAATTAGAACACTAATGCATTGTTGGTGGAGTTGTGAACTGATCGTTCTGGAGAGTAATTTGAAACTATACGCAAAGAACTACAAAAATGTGCATGCACTTTGACCCAGAAATATCACTTCTAGTTGTGTATCCCAAAGAGATCATACAAATGGGAAAAGGAACTACATTTACAAAATATTTATAGAAGCTCTTTTTGTGATGGCAAAAGATTGGAAATTCAGGGGATGCCCATCAGTTGTGGAATGGTTGAACAGGTTGTGATATATGAATGTAATGAAATACTATTGTGCTATGAGAAATGAGGAGCAGGCAGACTTCAGGAAAACCTGGGAAGAATTATATGAACTGATTTTGACTACGGGGAGTAAACCAGGAAATCATTGAACATAGTAACAGCCGCATTTTGTAGTGAGTAACTTTGATAGACATTTCTTCTTAGCAATGCAAGAATCCAAGACTCCAAAGGACTGGCGATGGAAAATACTGTCCACATCCAGAGAAAGAATTAGGGAGTCTGAATACAGATTGAAACACATTATTTTCACTCTTCTCTTTTTTCTTCTTCTTTTGTTTGTTTCTTCTACCTTTTCTCCCATTGGTTCTAATGCTCCTTTACAACATTACTAATGTGAAAATAGGTTCAGTATACATATATATATCTAGAGCCCATATAAAATGATGTGTCACATTGTGGTGGGGGATGGGAAAGATGGGGGAGAAAATTTGGAACTTGAAATCTTATGGAAGTGAATGTTGAAAAGTTAAAACAAATTAATTTTAAAAAATATGGAAACAACTAGGGAGAAGTTGAAGATTAGTGAGAGCATAAGAATAGTAGAGGGAGTTTTCTGTTTGAAAAGATGAACTATAATGGGAGTACTTGTGCAAGTATGCATAAAATAGGAGATATTTTTCTGAAGGCAATTGAGAGTTGTGAAATTAAGTCGATGACATATATAGAGAGCTTACCCAAGAATTTGGCTTGGCTGCACATTATTACTAAGAAAATAAAAGGGAGAGACTTGGGAGAAAAGAATTGAGGAGGAAAGAAAAGAGAGAGCTCTTGTCAAATGACCTCAGATTTTTTCAAGCAAAATCTTTTGCTAAAAGGGTGGGGATTGAGAAGGATATGGAAGAACTGAGGAAGGATGAAAATGTTTGAAAAAACACTATGGTGAATGGCATCGTGTTTCATTTAAGTAAGTATAAAATGACTATCCTGCTTCAAGGAGGATCCAGTTGATATTATAAAACTTATATTTGTAGTGGATTCCAAGAATGCATGATTTTCTCTGAGTTCAGCACTATGTGAATTGGAGCAAAAGCTCCAACTATAGAAGAATAGTGGGAGTAATCAAATGTTAGGATTCTCAGAGGAAAGCTGACTATACATTAAGGAAGGAGAATACCTCAAAGAATAAAGACACATAGGGTTGAACTGACTTACAAAGGGGTCAAGGTAGGAGAGTGTAATCAGTTCAAGCAGGAAGGCCAAAAAAAGAACTACAGGGTGGAAGAATAGGAGGACATATTAAAGACAAAAAAGAAATTTTGGAATAGCAAAATAGAAGAAGTAGAATAACAATAAATTGTGATCTAATAGGGAATTTTCTTTTTTCTATTTTTAATGTTTAGTATCCTATTCAAAATGTATTTATTTTTAGTTTACAGTATTCACTTCTATAATATTTTGCATAGTGTGGCTGGTACTGTGTACAATGTTCTCTTCATTCTGGTTACTTCACTCAGCATCAATTCATGTAAGTTCTTCCAGGTTTTTTTAAAGCCTGTCTGCTCTTGATTTCTTATAGCACAATACTATTCCATTACATTCGTCTAAGCTGCTACAACTTGTTCAACCACTCCACAACTGATGGGCATCCCTTCTACTTCCAATTTTTGGCTAACACAGAAAGAATTGCTCTAAATATCTTTGCACATGTGGGTTCTTTTCTAATTTTTAGGATTTCCTTGGGATATAGACCTAGAAGTGGTATCGTAGGTTTAAAAGGTATACATAGTTCTATAGTCTTTGGATATAGTTCAAAATTGCTCCCCACAATGGTTGAATCAACTCACAATTCCAGAAACAATTCATTATTTTCTGACATTCTCCAAGATTTATTATTTTTTGTCATGTTAACCAGTCTGATAGGTGTGATGCAGTGCCTCACAGTTGTTTTGATTTGAGTTTCTCTAATCTATAGTGATTTAGAGCATTTTTACAGATGGCTTTAAATTTCTCATCTGAAAATGGACGGTTCATATCCTTTGACCATTTATCAATTGGGGAATGACGTATATTCTTATAAATTTGATTCAATTCTCTATACATTTTTGGAATGAAGCCTTTATTGGAGAACTGGTTGTAAAAAAGGTTTCCAAGCTTTCTGCTTGCCTTCTAGTCTTGGTTGTATTGGCTTTGTTTGGGCAAAATCTTTTCAATTTAATGTAATCAAAATTACCAATTTTGCATTTCATATTGTTCTCTATCTCTTTTTTGTTCATAATTTCTTACTTTCTTCATAAATCTGAGAGGTAAACTATTACTTGCTCTCCTACTTTACTTATAGTATCAACCTTGGCATCCACATTGTGTGCCCATTATGTTGTTATGTTGATATGTATATAGTGTAAGATGTTGGGATATAGTTAATTTCTGCCATACTATGCAGTTTGTCAGATAATCAGTTTCTATACAAGAAGTTGGAGTCTTTGGGTTTACCAAGCTGTAGATTACTATAGTGATTGATTACCGTGTCTTGTGTTGCTAATTTGTTCCAATGATCCATCACTCTATTTCTTTGCCAGTGGCAAATAATTTGGATGATTACTGTTTCACAACACAATTTAATATCTGGAACAGCTGTTC
>JAQQSK010012324.1:0-11928 GCA_028658325.1 Potorous gilbertii | reverse complement strand
TCTTGCATCTCTCTCATTTCTTTTCCCAGTTTTTCTTCCACCTGTCTGACTTGATTTTCAAAATCCTTTTTGAGATCCTCCATGGCTCGAGCCCATGGGGTATCTATTTCAGATATTTGGGATGCAGAGACTTTGACTCCTATATCTTTACCTGATGGTAAGCATATCTCTTCGTCGTCGTCAGAGATGAATGGTGGAATTAATTTCTCAAGAAAATACCCATCTATGGTCTTAGTTTTTTTCCCTTTTCTGGGCATTTTCCCAGCCAGTTACTTGACTTTTGAGAGTCCTCTCCACCCCCCTGGTTTATATCCACCCAAGTAGTGCTTGGGGTCTGGGATCAAAATGCTGCTCCCCAGCCTCAGGGCTTTTGGCGGCAGGCCTGGCCGCTCCTCAGTGGGGGCTTATCTGCTGGTTATCAGGTGGGGACAGGGCCGCCTCTCAGGCTCAGTTCCCTCAGGGGGTTTATACAGAGATCCTTTGTAATGGAGCTGGGGTGGGGCTCCAGCCCACTCTGGGAGTCTCTGGCCGAGCTGCCTCTGCCTCTGGCCAAGCTGCCTCAGCGTCTGCAGCAGCGGCCGCTTCCCCGGGGGTCCGAGTCCCGGAGATCCCCCGCTCCCCTCTCGGCCCGTCTCTCTCACTGACCTGTGAGTCTGTGGGTGGAGGGACCTTCACGGCCAAAGGAGATTCAGGTCCCTGACGCCTGCTGGGCTCTGCTGGCTCCTCTCAGTGCCGCGTGCCAGGGCGGGGGAGGGGAGCGCTCCGCAGGGCAGGGCACTGCTCCCGTCTGGGGTACCTTTGCGGTCGGTTTTTCAGGGCTCTCTGCAACGGAAATCTCCTTCACTGTGTTGCTGCGCGGCTTCCACTGTTCCAGAATTTTTCAGGAGTTCTTTTTACAGGAAATCTATGGGCTGTGGGTTCGGACCTAGCATAGGTGAGTCTTTCTACTCCGCCATCTTGGCTCCGCCCCTCCCATATGAATTTTCATATTTTTTTTAGCACTTGAAAAAAAATTATCTGGTAGTTTTATTGCTATGGCACTAAGTCAATTAATTTAGGTAGAATTGTCATTTTTATTATATTAGCTCAGAATACCCAATAGAGTCTGATGTTTTTCCACTTACTTAGATCTGACTTTATTTCTCATAAAAAGTGTTTTGTAATCTTATTCATATAGTCCCTGAGTTTGTTTGGTATGTACACTCCCAGATGTTTTATAGTGTCTATTATAGCTTTAGAAAGCATTTCTCTTTCTATCCCTTGTTGTTGTTCTTTGTTAGTAATACATAGAAATACAGAGGATTTATCTCGGTTTATTTTACAACCTGCATCTTTGCCAAAGTTTTTATTATTTCAATTAGTTTTTTACATGATTCCTTGGGATTCTCTCAGTATATCATCATATCTTCTACAAATAATGAAAACTTAGTTTCTTCGTTTATTCTAACTACTTCAATTTCTTTTTGTTCCCTTATCACTACAGCTAGCATTTCTGATACCGTATTGAATAACAGTGGTGATAATGGACATCCTTGTTTCACCCTTTATTTTATTGGAAATTCATCTAGCTAATCTCCATTGCATATGCTGAAGGTGCTGCATATTGTTAGATTTTGAATATCATTTATGGAAAGTTCCATCTATTCTTATTCTCTTCAGTGTTTTCAATAGCAATGAATGTTGTAATTTGTGAAAAGATTTTTCTGCATCTATTGAGAAAATAATATCTTTTCTGTTAGATTTCGTGTTGATATGATCAATAAACCTAATAGTTTTCCTAATATTGAATAAGCCCTATATTCCTGGCATAAATCCTAAATGATCATGATGTATTATTCTCACAAAAAGTTGCTGTATTCTTTTTGTTAAATCTTATTTACAAGTTTTTCATGTATATTCATTAGAGAAAATGGTCGATAATTTCCTTTCTCTGTTTTGGCACTTCCTTGTTTAGGTATCAGAAATATTTTTGTATTATGAAAAGAATTATGTAGGACTCCTTCTTCCCCTACCTTCCCAAATACTCTCAATCATAATGCAATTAACTGTTCTTTAAATGTTTGACAGAAGTCACTTGTAAATCTATCTGACCTTGGAAGCTCTTTCCTAAGGGCAGATGGCGTGTTCAATTTCATTTTCTCAGATATGGTTATTTAAATATTCAAATTCCTCTCCTGCTAATGTGAGTACTTCATATTTTTTTTTAAATCATCATCCATCTCATTTAGATTTTCGAATTTATGAGCACACATTTGAGCAAGTTAATTTCTTATTGTTTTAATATCTTCTTCATTGAAGGTGAGTTCACTCTTTTCATTTTTGACATTGGAAATATGGTTTTCCCCTTTCTTTTTCTAATCAAATTGACTAAAGGTTTTTCAAGTTTATTGTTTTTTTCATAAAACAAACTCATAATTTTATTTATTAGTTCAACATGTTTCTTACTTTCAATTTTATTAACCTCTAACTTGGTTTGCAGTGTTTCTAATTTAGTGTGTACTTGGGGATTTTCAATGTTATTTTTCTAACTGCTGCATGAGTATTTCATCGACCTCCTTTTTGTCTATTTTATTCATGTAGACATTCAAAGAAATAAAACTTCCCCTAAGAAATGATTTGGCAATATCCCATAAGATACGGTAGGTTGTCTCATTACTGTAATTCTCTTGAATGAAGTTGTTGATTGTTTTATCATTTGTTGTTGTTTAACCCACTCATTCTTTGGAATTAGATTGTTCATCTTCCAGTTAATTTTGGGTTTATATTTCCATGGCTTTGGATTACATAAATTTTTTATTGCATTATAATCTGAGAAAGATGCATTAACCATCTCTGCCTTTCAGTTCTGAATTGTGAGAGTTTTCTGGCCTAGTACATGGTCAGTTTATGAATATGTGCCGTGTATCACTGAGAAAAAGGTATATTATTTCTGTCCCCATTCAATTTTCTCCAGACATCTATCATATCAGCCTTATTCAGAGTTTTATTCACCTCCTTAAATTCTTTTTCTTCATTTTTAGATTTGATTCACCACGTTCGGAAAAAAGGAAGTTGAGTACCTCCTAGTATGTTTTTGCTCTCTGTTTCTTCCTGTAACTCCTTTCAATTCTCCTCTAAGAATTTGGATCCTATACCATTTGGAGTATATATGTGTAGTAATGAAATTGCCTCGTTGCTTATGGTGCTTTTTAGCAGGATATAGTTTCCTTCCTTCTCTCTGTTGATTAGATTTATTTCTCCTTTTGCTTTATCTGAGATTAGGATTGCTACCCCTGCATTTTTTTTTTTTACTTCAGTTGTAGCACAATATATTCTGCCCCAATGTTTTACCTTCACACTGTGATATGCCCCCTTTTCAAATGTGTTTCTTGTTAACAACATATTGTTGGATTCTGGTTTTTAATTCTTTGTCATATCCATCTCTATTTTATGAGAGAGTTCATCCCATTCACATTCACAGTTATGGTTATTATATGTGTCTTTTCCTCCATCCCCTTTTCCGTGCCTTTGTGTATTAGCTCTCTCTTCTCCCTTCCTCTCCATAATAGAGTTTTAATTTTTGACCACCACCTCACTCAGTCCTCCCTCCCTTCTTTCAACCTCTGTCCATTTACTCCAATTTTCCCTTAATACTTCTTCCCTCCCTTTTAGTCTCCCCTACCTTTACTTTCACCCTTCCCCTCCTACTGACTATAGAGCTAGTTATATTTCTATTCTTACCTGAGTTTGTTGTTCTATCCTTGAATCCAATCAGATAAGATTACCTCTCAAACAACACTCACCTCCATCCTCTCTGTCCCTTTACTGTATTATGATTTTGTGCCCCTTCCAATGATGTAACTTGCCTTTTGAGGCTTCCTCCTTTTCACATTTCCTATTACAATTCATTCGCACTCTTAAAGTACATATTAATTATGAAGTCATTTTTTTCTTATAGCTCCATCTATGTATATCTCTTGTATATGTCATAATAAATATACAGTTCTCAAGAATAACAAGTATAATCTTCTCTTATAGGGAAGTAAAGAGTTTGTCCATATTGAATAACAAGTATTGCTTCTTTTCTTTCCCTTTTACTTTTCTATGTCTCTCCTGAGACCTGTGTTTGAAGATAGAATTTTCTATTAAGTTCTGGTCTTTACATCAGGACGGTCTGGAAATCCCTTATTTCATTGATTGTCCATCTCCTTGCCTGAAATATCATGCTCAACTTTGCTGGTTAAATAATCCTTGGTTGTATTCCCAGCTCCTTTGCTTACGGAATGTCCTATTCCAATTCCTTTTATCTTTTAATGTAGAAGCTGAAAAGTCCTGGGTTATCCTGTTGCAGCTTCTCGATATTTGAATTGTTTCTTTCTGGCTGCGTGCAGTATTTTCTCTGCCACTGGATAGGTCAGGAATTTGGCAATGATATTACTTGGTGCTTTTAGTTTTGGATCCCTTCCAGTAGGTGAACGACGGATTCTCTCGATGACTATTTTGCCCTCTGCATGTAGAACTTCTGTCCAATTTTACTAGATGATTTCTTGGAAGATGTTGTCCATGCTTTTTTTTTTGCATCATACCTTCCTAACACACCAATAATCCTTAGAATTTTCTCTTCTGGATCTGTTTTACAGGTCAGTTGTTTTTTCCAATTAAGTATTTTCATTTTCCTCTGTCTTCTCATTCTTTCGATTCTGTTTGAATGATTCCTCATGTCTCATAGAGTCATCAGCTTCTACTCACGTGATTCTAACTTTTATTAAATTGTTTTCTTCTTTAGGTAACTTTTGAATCTCCTTTTCTATTTGTCCAATTGTTCCGTTTAAGTTGTTGTTTTCTCCAGTTAGGCTTTGTACTTCATTTTCCCTTTGTCCAGTTGATGTTTCTAATTTTTTTGTGATTTCTTTTTTCGTATTTTTAAAATCACTGTTCAGTTTTTCTTGCAATTCTCGAGTTTGGCTTTTAAAATCCTTCTTGAGTGCTTCCAAGAAGACTCTTTGTGCTTCGAACCAGTTTATAGTCTCCTCTGAAGTTTCAAATGTGAGTACAGTCTCAATACTGACCTCTTTGTTATACATGTCTTGGTCCTTGTCCCCATGGAAAGATTCTATGATCTTTTCTGCTTTGCTTATTACTCTTGATGATCACCCTTTTCCTTGCTTCTGAATTAGATCTCTATTTCTGTGGCACAGGAGGCTCTGTCCCACAGTTCCTGTGCCTAAAACTCGAGGGTTTGTGTAGTATGACTTCTGCTTCTTTCAGCTACAAGCTAAGATGCTGCAAGTCACCTGGTACTGAGCTGGCTGGTGTTAGAAAGTAGAGGCCAGGTGTGGTCTTTTTGAGTTTACTGGGGGTTACCCTGGGGCTAGCTGCATAAAGTGTGGGGAAGGGATAGTCTGGCCAAAGGTGGTCTCCTCTGCTGAGGCAAAGCATATTCAAGCTCAGTGGTTGATCATCATGTCTGTACTAGTGTCTTTCCCTTCTCTCCTGGGGTTCTGAGTCACACATGGGGTCTTGCTTATAGGGATCTGTAGATTTCCAACTCTTCCAATGTTTTATGACCAAAGGAGAGGTGGTTACTATTCTACTAATCTTTGTTCTGTTCTGTGAGTGAACTCAAACACTTTTTTCTTCCTTGGAACTATTACAAGGATTCCCTCTCCACAGCCACCACAAGCTCAATGACACCAGCTCTCCTCCTCACCATAGGACAGCAAACCTGGACTGTGACCCAGATCAAAGAATAGGCAAAGTCAAAGAATCTTGCTTCAGGAACAGCAAAAAGATCGCTGTAATCCCCCTGTGATCAGCAGCTCAATCTCTTCACCTTCTGGGCTGAGAACTCTGGAAGTAGCTATTATCTCTGCCAAGGCCTCTTCCACTGACACGAGGCCAGATAACACTCCTGTATCACACAGGTCCAACAGACTTTTCCTACTGACATTCTAAATTGTCTTTAACACTGAGAAGCTGTCTTTCGGGGATTAGAATTGTGGAAACCACTGCAGTTGCCAATTATTCACTCCCCTGAGGCCTGCTTCAGCCTGTCTGTGCAGGCATGGCCCAAACTGGGCTGCTATCCAGCTTGGTGCAACACTTTTTCTCTTGACCTTCTCCGTTGTCTTGGGCTGGGAATATTTTTCATTATACCATTTTGTGGGATATGCTATTCTGGAATCTATTTTATATCATTTTTGCAGGTATTGATAGATTTGGGGGAGAGTTCAATCATGTTCTTGCTTTTATTCCACCATCTTGCCTCTGCCCCACTCCCTCAACAGTCATTCTGAGTTCAAATTTTTCTCCTCGTTTTTCTGCCCCCCCACTAATCCCAAAACACGGTGCATTCTTATTACCCTTTTCCCCAATTTCACTCCCTTCTATCATACCCCACCCATTCCTTACCCCCTCCCCTCTTTTCTTGTAGGGCAGGATAGATTTCTATGCTGCATTACCTGTATTTCTTATTTCCCAGATGCATGCACAAACATTTTCAACATTCGTTTCTAAACCTTTGAGTTCCAACCTCTCTCCCTTCCTCCCTCTCCACCCATCCCCACTGAGAAGCCAAGTAATTCAGTATAGGCTATATATGTGTTGTTTTGCAAAAGACTTCCATGGTACTCATGTTGCATATGACTAACTATATTTTTGTCCATCATACATTGCCAATTTATTCTATTCCCTCCTTTGACCTTGTCCCTCCTCAGAAGTTTTTCCTTCTAATTACTCCCTCCTTCCATTTGCCCTCCCTTCTATCAAACCCTCACCCTACTTTTCCCTTCTCCCCTACTTTCCTGTTTTCATATAGATTTTAATACCAAATTGAGTGTGCATGTTATTCCCTCCTAAGTCAAATGTGATAAGAGTAAACTTCACTTTTTCTCTCTCATCTCCACCCTTTTCCTCTCCATTGAAAAAGCTTTTTTCTTGCCTCTTTTATAAGAGAAAATCTGCCCCATTCCATTGCTCTCTTTCTCCTCCCAATATATTCTTCTTTCACCCCTTAATTTTATTTTTTACGCATTATCCCTTCCTATTCAACTCACCATGTTCTCTCTGTTGATATCTATATCTAGACAGACAGACAGAGAGATAGATTTGTGTATGTGCATGTGTGTATAATCCCTCCAACTACCCTAATAGTGAAGTTTCAAGAATGACAAATATTATTTCACCCTGTGGTAATGTGAACAGTTCAACTTTAGAAAGTCCTTTATGATTTCTCTTTCCTGTTTACCCTTTCATATTTCATTTGATTCTTGTGGTTGAATGTCAAATTTTCTAATCAGCTCTGGTCTTTTCCTCAAGAATGTTTGAAAATCATCTATTCAATTCAATGACCATTTGTTTCCCTGAGGTATTAAGTTCAGTTTTGCTGAGTAGATGATTCTTGGTTTTAATGCTAGTTCCTTTGGCTTCTGGAATATCATATTTCAGGCCCTTTGATCTCTTAACGTAGAATATGTTAGATCTTGTGATATCCTGATGATATTTTCACAGTACTCGAAAGGTTTCTAGTTGCTTGCAGGTCTCCTTGACCTGGGAGCTCTGAAATTTGGCTACAATATTCCTACGAGTTTCACTTTTTGGATCTCTTTCAGGAGATGATTGGTGGATTCTTTCAATATTTATTTTGCCCTCTGGTTCTTGAATATAAGGGCCGTTTTCCTTGTTAATATCATGAAATATTATGGCTAGGCTGTTTTTTGATCATGACCTTCATGTAGTCCTATAACTTTTAAATTGTCTCTCTTGGATCTGTTTTCCTGGTCAGTTGTTTGTCCAACGAGATATTTCACATTGTCTTCTATTTTTTCATTTTTTAGTGTTTCTTTTTTTTAAATTTCTTGGTTTCACTTAAAGTCATTGACTTTCATCTGTTCCATTCTAGTTTTTAAAGAACTATTTTCTTCCATGAGCTTTTGAATCTCCTTTTCCTTTTGGCTAATTCAGCTTTTTGAGACATTCTTCTTCTCATTGACTTTTTGGATTTCTTTTGCCAATTGTATTAGCCCATTTTTAAAGGTGTTATTTTCTTCAGCATTTTTTGGTTTTCTTTAGCAAGCTTTTGAGTCACTTTTCATAGTTTTCTTGCATTGCTGTTCCATGCCCTCCGACCATTGCATATATATTTTGGAGGCTTTGGATGCAAAAGCCTTGACTTTTAGGTTTTTCTCTGATGATAAGCATTGTTCTTCCTCATACAAAAGGATGGAAGAAAATACCTTTTCACCAAGAAAGCAATCTTCTATAGTCATTTTTTTTCCTGTTTTGGGGCAGTTTCCCAACCAGTTACTTGACTTTTCCTTCTTTGTCAAGAGCAGGGTATACTCGGGGCAACTGTAAGTTCTCAATTCATCCACAATGGCACAATCAAGGGGGAGAAATTTACTCCTTTCCTGTCCTGCACTCTGGTCTGAGTTCTGATCCAAAAGTCTTCTCATGCCTTGTGACCAAGGCTGGTATGCTCTGCCCAACCAGTGAGGTAGAGAATTTCTGCCCAGAATCTGTAAGTGGGATTTCCTTTCCACCTCCAGCTCCACCACACCAGCATGTTCCTCCTAATCCTGGGGCCGCCACTCAGGTCTGAGATCCAAATCAGTGGCTTGCATCCTGCAGGGGCTTTAGGCAGAAGGTTCCTAAAGGGGATGCTATACCACAGCTACAGTTAACAGTTATTCTTTAAAGATTTTGAGTTTCAAAATTTTTTTCTCTCTACCTCTACTTCCTCACTCTCTCTACTCTCCAAGACACCATACAATGTAGTATAAATTATGCAGGTACAATCACATTAAACATGTTTTCACGTTTGTGATATTGTGAAAGAAAACTAGAACAAAAAAGAAAAGGGATGAGAAAGAAAAACAAAACTGAAAAAAGAAGATAGTATGTTTCAATATTCTTTCAAACTCCATAGTCTTTTTCTAGATGTGAACCGTATTTCCATCATGAATCCCTTAGAATTGTCCTCAATCATTACATTGCTGAGAAAAGCTAAATCCATCAAATTTGGTAATCACACATTCTTTCCATTACTATGTACAGTGTCCTCCCAATTCTGCTCACTTCACTCAGCATTAGTTCATAGAAGTTTTTTTTGGGATCTCTGAAATCCACCTACTCTTCTTTTCTTATAGGACAATAATCTTCCATTTCATTCAGATGTGAGAACTTTTTCAGCCTTTCCTCAACCAAGGAGCATTATCCTCAATCTCCAGGTCTTTGCCACCATAAATATTTCTACACATGGAATTCCTTCTCCCTTTTATATGATCTCTCTGGGACAGACATGCAATAGAGGCACTGCTCTCTCAAAGGGTATGCATAAGTTTATAGCTTTTTGAACATAGTTTCAAACTGCTCTCCAGAATGCCTAGATCAGTTCACAAATCAACAAGCAAATGCATTAGTGTACCATTTTTATCTCATTTTCTAGAACATTTATCATTTTCCTTCTGTGTCATATCAGCTAATCTCATAGATGTAAGGTGGCAACCAAGTTCTTTTAATTTGCTTTTCTCTAATAAATAATGATTCAACACATTTTTTTCATATTACTATAGTTAGTTTTAATTTCTTCATCTGAAAAATACCTGCTCACATTTCTTGACAATCAATGGGAGAAAGTCTTGTCTTCTTATAAATTTGACTCAATTCACTATATATTTTAGACATGATGGATTTATCAGATACCCTGGTGTAAACATTATTCCCCAGATTTCTGCTTCCCTTCTAATGTTGGTGCATTGACTTCATTTGTGCAAAAAACCTTTTAATTTAATGTAATCAAAATTACCCATTTTGCATTTTTTCCTTTTGGATGCTTACAATATTTTCTCCTTCATCCAAGAACACTGGAATTTGGTTGCAATAGGCCTGGGAGTTTGAAGGACATTTTTAGGAGACTGATGAATAGCTTTTTCCTATTACTATTTTACATTCTACTTCTAGGTTATCAGGGCAGTTTTCTTTGATAATGTTTTCAAATATTATGTTTGGGTTTTCTCTTCGATCATCGCTTTCATGTAGCTCAATAATTAAATCATCTCCCTATGATCTACTTTTTTGGACAATTTTTAATTACATATTTTTCATTTCCTTTCATTTTATTTTTTTTATCTCCTGATAAATCATGGGATCATTAGCTTCCACTTGCTTAATTTTAATTTTTCTGGAGTTATTTCCCTCATTCAGCTTTGGTAACTCTTTTCCAACCTGGTCAACTCTCCTTCAAAACGAGGTGTTTTTTTTTTTTCCCTTAACTGGTTTTTGTGCCTCGTTTAACTTTTGACCAATTCTGTTTTTTAAGGTATTATTTTCTTCAATTATTTTCTTTGCTTCTTTTACCAAATTGTTGCCTTTATATTTGTAATTTTCTTTCATCACTCTCATTTCCTTTTTTCCCCATTTAGTGTCTACTATCATTGACGTTTAAAATCTATTTTTGAGTTTTTTTAAGAATTCTTGTTGAACTTATTTCAATTCACTTTTCCTTTAAGGCTTTTCCTAGAGCCGTCTTGACAGTATTGTAATCTGAATTTGTGCCTTGAAATTCTGTGTCACCATAGAAACTATTTTATGTTAAGGTTTCTTTTTTGTTTTTTGCTCATTATCCATCTTATTTCTTGAATTTTTACTTTAAGTTAAAATTGGCCTATATTTCCATGATAGAGTGGCCCAAGCTTCAAGTTTCATGTGTTACTCCTTTTTGGTCTGATTATGGAAATGATAGTTTTCAGTGATTGCAAGGTAGTATGATGTAAGGAGGGAGCAGTGTAGTTACTGCTCTCCTGGCTTACAGTCCAGTTTTTACCCAGAAAGTCATGTTTTTTGGGCGGAGCCAAGAGGGCGGAGTAGAAAGACTCACATATGCTAGCTCCGAACCCACAGCCCATGGATTTCCTCTAAAAAGAACGCCCAACAAATTCTGGAACAATGAAAGCCACGGAGCAAAACAGTGAAGGAGATTTCCGTTCCAGAGAGTCCTGAAAAACCAATCACAAAGGTACATCGCACACTGGACGGGAGCAGAGCCCTCCCCTGCCCTAGTTACTTGGCAATGAAAGAAGCGAGCAGATCCGAGCAGGCTTCAAGGACGGAAGCTCCAGCGGCCCCGAAGGTCCCTCTACCCACAAACTCACAGGGGAGTGAGAGAGGCGGGCTGAGAGGGGAGCGTGGTTTCTCGGAGACACAGACCCATTCGGGAGGCAGCAGCAGAGGCAGCAGGCAGTCAGAGGCTCCCAGAGCAGGCAGGATCTCATTACAAAAAGTCTCTGCATAAACACCCTGAGGGAACTGAGCCTGGGAGGTGGCACCAGAAATTAAGCTCCCATGGAATAGCAGCCAGGCCTGGGGTGAAAGCCCTAAGTGTGAGGAGCAGCATTTGAATCTCAGACTCCAATCACCAGCTGCACAGACCTGGGCATGGCATGGAGAGGACTCTCAGAAGTCAAGTAACTGGCTGGGAAAATGCCCAGAAAAGGGAAAAAAAATAAGACCACAGAAGATTATTTTCTTGGATACCAGATGATTGAGGCATTCCTCTCTGATGAAGAAGAAAACTGCTTACAATCAGGTAAATACATAAGAGTCAAAGCCTCTGTATCCCAGACATCTGAAATAGCTATCCAATGGGCTCAGGCCATGGAAGAGCTCAAAAAGGATTTTGAAAATCAAGTTAGACAGGTGGAGGAAAAACTGGGAAAAGAAATGAGATAGATGCAAGAAAAGCATGTAAAACGGGTCAATACCTTAATAAAGGAGACCCAAAAATATGCTGAAGAAAATAACACCTTGAAAAATAGGCTAACTCAATTGGCAAAAGAGTTTCAAAAAGCCAATGAGGAGAAGAATGCTTTCAAAAGCAGAATTAGCCAAGTGGAAAAAGAGGTGCAAAAGCTCACTGAAGAAAATAGTTCTCTCAAAATTAGAATGGAACAG